>CM067101.1:5985055-6051309 GCA_034008185.1 Gorsachius magnificus | reverse complement strand
CCCTTCAAGTCCCAAAGTTCGATGTCACTCTCAGCTAAGGCCTCAACAGAACTCGGCTGTGCAATCCCAATGTCCAGCGATTTCCCCTGCACAGAAGGGGCCAGGACCCAAAGCTCTTGCTGAGCCTCACCGCCCTTTGGGCATCCTTCAAAAGACCCACAAACCCTGGGGCTCTGTGCTTCTTTTTCCTCCTTCAAGTCCCAACGTTTGACATCATTCTCACCTGAGACTTCAACAAAGCCCCACTCTGGAATCATGTATGTACAGCAAATTCCCCCACACTGAAGGAGTCAGGACCCAAAGTTCTTGCTGGGCCTCACAGCCCTTTGGGCGCCCTTCCAAAGCCCCACAAACCCTGGGGCTCTGCGCTTCCCTTGCCCCTTTTGTCACCAAAGTCGGGAATAATCCTCGTAAAACCAATGTAGTGTTAAAAGGCAGGCATTCTTTATTCACGGTGCTGGATGCACAGGGGATCGCTCCACCTAGCGTGCATACCTCTGTACAACCTCTTACAGTTTAAATACATGTGCTATATGAATATTTATGGTTTATACAAATTATTTCTAGGAATAGGTGGAGAGTTCTAAGAAACCATTAACATATTGTCCCTCCTTTTCACACATGCACAATCTGTTCTTGTGGTCGCATCTGGGGGTCTTTTGGATGAAGGCAAAATGTCTTCCTCACTTTTATTTTTTCACCTTTCAAGGCTGGCATGTCCTGCCAACTGTCCATCTGTTACTTCTCTTCCTTTGTCTTCCATGTGCTCTTTGTTCTCATTTCTCCTTGTCAAGCAACCTTGACAAATCATCATTATCTTTCTTACTTTATCCTCTCCCGATTCCTCCCATCTTTTAATAAGGTTATAAATCTACTAAGTAACTACTGACTTTAGCAAAGCATCAGCAAACTAGACAACAAGGCCCAAGTCTTATGCACGTAGGCCGCTTACAACATTGTTAACTTTAACCCTTAAGGCATCACTTTCACATCCTGGCGTTCGAGGTCAAACTCAGTCAAGGCCGAGCCCAGCTCCAGAATCACCAATGTCTGGTGATTTCTCCTACCCCAAAGTGTCCAGGACCCAAAGCTCTTGCTTGGCCTCTGCTCACTTTGGGCACCCCACAAAAGCCCCACAATCTCTGGGGCTCTGCACTGCTTTTGCCTGCTTAAGGACCCATGTTCTCTCTCTCACCTGAGCCCAGCTCTGAAATTGCAAATGGCTTTGTTCTCGTTCTCCTTCTGTTTTTTCTTCTTTTTCTTTTTTTTTTTTTTCCCTTTTTTATTGTTCTTCTGTTCCTTTTCTACTTTTCTATATTTTACTGCTCCTGCTGTTCTTCTTTCTTTTTTTTTTTCCTCCCTTCCCTTTTCTTCCTTTTCTCCTCCTCCTGTTTTTGTCTTTCCCTTTTCTTCTTCCTCTCTTTTTTTTCCTTTCCTTTATTCCCCTTTTTTTCCCCTTTTTCCCCTCTTTCTTTTTCTCCTGTTATCTCCTCCTCCTTTTTCTCTTCTGGCTATTCTAGTTCTTTCTGTTCTTTCTTTTCTTCCTCCTCCTTCTCACCCTCTCTCTCTTTCTCCTTCAGTTCTTCCAGTTCCTCCTTTTCTTCCTCCTCATTTCCTCTTCCTTTTTTTAATTTTTCCTTTTTTCCCCTTTCCTCATTTTCTCTGTTCCTACTGTTCCTCTTGTTCTTTCTCCTCATCAAATTTCTTTGCATTCCTCCTGTTCATCATCCTCCTGTTCCTTCTGATCCTTCTCTTCCTTTACCTGTTTCTCCATGGGTTCCTCAACTTCCTTTTATTTTTCCACATGATCTTTCTCCTCCTGTTGCCTCCCATTGCTTACTGTTTTCTTCTCCCCCCCTTCCTTCCCCTTCGCCTCTTTTTCCCCTTCCTTCTCCTCCTTCCTGTGTGGCCTCCTGTTGCCTCCTCCCTCCTGTTGCACCTGTTGCCTCCTGTTGACTTCTCCTCCTTTTCCTCCTCCTATTGCTCCTGTGGCCTCCTCCCCCTGTTGCCTCCTATTTGCCTCCTCTGCCTCCTCCTGTTGCCTCTTGTTTCCTCCTCTCCCTGTTGACTTCTCCTCCTCCTTCCCCTGTTGCCTCCTCCTGTTGCTTATGTTGTTCCTACTCCTCTTCCTGTTGGTTACCTCCATTTGCCTCTTCCTCCTCCTGTTGCTTCCTCTTGCTTCTTCCACTTCCACTAATCTTGCCTCCCATTACTTCGTGTTGCTTTTTCCTCCTCCTCCTCTTGCGTTCTGTGGCCTCCTCCTCCTCCACCTCCTGTACCTCCTGTTGCTTTCTCCTCTCCTCTTTCCCCCTGTTCTGCTTTTGCCCCTCTTCCTCCTTCTTCTCCTCCTTCCTTCCCCTTTTCTCCTCCTGTTGCCTCCCACTGCCTCGTCCTCCCCCTCTTCCTCTTACCTCCTCCTTTAACCTCCTATTGCCTGCTGTTGCCTTCTCCTCATCCTTCTCTTGTAGCCTCCTGTCACCTCCTCCCTTCCTCTTCTTTCTCTTCTTTCTGCTCTACCTCCTCCTCTTTCTCCTCCCCGTGACCTCCTGTTGCCTTGTCTGCCTCCTCCTCCTGTTGCATCCTCTATCCTCTTATTGCTTCCTACTGCCTCCTCCTCCTCCTCTTACTCCTTCTATTTCCTTCTGTTGCCTCCTCCTCTTCAGGAGGAGCCACTACCAGCTTTCAGTCCTGGCCCGCTCTGTGTCCAAACTCTCGGTGGTGGGTGCCTATTCTGGACCTGGGCTCTGGCTAGGGTGAGGGTTAAGTGAGGGTGAGGGTTAGGTGGTAGAGCAAGTGCAGAGCCCCAGTGTTGGTGGGGCTTTGAAGGGGCTGCCAAGGGAAGGTGAGGGTCACCAACAGCTTTCATTTCTGTATGGGAGCCTTAAGTGGTCTCTTTGGGATCTGGGCACTGGTTTGGGTGATGGGACGGTGAGCATTAGGTGCAGCGCAGAGCCACCTCCTTGCTCCCGGAGGGCAGCAGAGCATTTCCCAGGCATTGGAAGGGTCTGGCAAATGCCCCAGGGCTCTCTGGAGAGCAGCAGGGCCCTGACCAGGCCCCAGAAAAGCCTGGCATCAGCCCCAGGGGCCTCTCTGGAAGGCAGCAGGGCCTTGCCCGAGCAACTGCAAGCCTGGCAAAGGATTCAGGGTATTCTGTAGATAAGCAGGGCTCCTTATGGCACCCAACAAAGTCCCGGGGGCACTCCTGGGGGCACCACCCCCCTTGAGGCTTTCAGGAAGCCTGGTGGAAAGCCTCGGGGCAATCTGGATGGCAGCAGAGCATTGTTCAGGCCCCGGCAAAGTCAGGCAAAAGCCCCAGTGTTCTCTGTAGGGCATCAGGGGTCCAACTGGGACCCAGCAAAGCCTGGCAAAAGCCCCAGCACACTTTGAAGAGCAACAGGACTCTGCCTAGGCCATGGCAAAGCCCAGAAAAAAAACCCAGGTCTCTCTGTTGGGCACCACAGCTCAGCGCGGGCCCCAGCAAACCCTAACTTGGTGGGTTGAGCTAGGCTGGCTGCCAGGTCCCCACCAAGACACTCCATCACTCCCCCTCCTCAACTGGACAGGGGAAGAAAATAAGATGAAAGGCTGGTGGGTCAAGGTACAGATAGGGAGATCACTCACCAATTACCGTCATGGGCAAAACAGACTCAGCTTGGGTAAATTAGTTTAATTTCTTGCCAATCAGATCAGAGTAGGGTAATGAAAAATAAAAACAAATCTTAAAACACCTTCCCCTACTGCTCCCTTCTTCCTGGGCTCAGCTTCACTCCTGAATTCTCTACCTGCTCCCCCACAGGGGGACAGAAAACAGAGGTTGCGGTCAGTTCATCACAAGTTGTCTCTGTTGCTCCTTCATCCTCATGCTCTTCCCTGCTCCAGCATGGAATTCCTCCCATGGAAGAGAGTCCTTCACGAACATCTCCAGTATGGGTCCTTCCCACGGGCTGCAGTTCTTCACAAATCGCTCCAGCGTGGGGCCTTTCCGCAGGGTGCAGTCTTTCAGGAATGGACTTCTCCAGCATGGGTCCCCCACGGGGCCACAGGTCCTGCCAGAAAACCTGCTCCAGCATGGGCTCCTCCCCACATGGCCACAGCCCCTGCCAGGAGCCTGCTCCAGCTCTCCACGGGGTCACAGATTCCTTAGGGTACATCCACCTGCTCTGATGTGAGGTCTCCACAGGCTGCAAGGTGGAGATCTGGTTCTCCACAGACCTCCATGGGCTGCAGGGGGACAACCTGCTTCATCATGGTCTTCATCAAGGGCTGCAGGGGAATCTCTGCTCCGGTACCGGCAGCACCGGTACCTCCTGCTGCACCGGCCTGGGGGCTGGCAGGGCTGTCTCTCTCTCACCTATTCTCACTGCTTTCTCCCAGATGCTGTTGCACAGCAGTTTTTACCCTTTCTTAAATACATTATCACAGAGGTGTCACTGTCACGGATTGGCTCAGCTTTGGCCAGCAGTGGGTCCTCCTTGGAGCCAGCTGGAACCGTCTCCATCTGATGCAAGGGGGCAGCTTCTGGCATCTCTCAGAAGCCACCCCTCAGTCCCCCGGACACCAAAACCTTTCCACATAAACCCAATACACCAGCAGAAGCCCTGAGGCACTCTGGAGAGAAGCAGGGCTCCTTGCGGGTCTCTGCAAAGCCAGGTAAAGTCCCTGGGGCACTCTGGAGGGCATCAGGGCACTGCCCAGGCCCCAGAAAAGACTGGGAAAAGCCCTGGGGCAGTCTTTAGGGACGTAGGGCCCCTCTGGGCCCCTGCAAGGGGCAAAGGGACCAGGTCTCTCGGGGGGGGGGGGGGGGCGGGGCCTGACCAGGCATAAGAGTAACGGACAAAATACTCAAAATCTTCCCATTAGAACCAATCAATCTGACACAAAAGGACCCCCTGACCAACAGGAGTGAGACCCAGCATGGAGATGTCTATGGGGCCTCCTGGGAGAAAGAGGATTTATGAGAGTCCAGAGAGGCTCCCCACACCCATCTCACAGACACCGTGGGATACTCATGGAAGGGCTTGCGCCAATGGCCTGGATGTTGGGAAGGAGCTAGATGAAATCATCCCGCCTGCTCCTCCAGCCCGACTGTTGGGAAACTAACGGAGGAGCTCCCAATCCCCAGGCCAGGGAGTTGCCATGACCTGTCCCAAAGTGGCCAAACTTTTGGGAATATTAGTAATAGCCTTAGTGTACCATTAGAGGTAAATCATAGAATCGTTGAGGTTGGAAAAGCCCTTTAAGCTCCCCCAGCCCAACCCTTCCCCTACCCCTGCCATCCCACCCCCCCTGGCCCTAGGGCCCCCCTTTGGGCTCCCCTCCAGGCTGACCACCCCCCAGCTCCCCCAGCCGCTCCCCAGCAGCCTGGGGCCCAGACCCCTCCCCAGCTCCGCTGCCCTTCTCTGGACACGCTCCAGCCCCCCCAGGTCCTTTGGGGAGGGAGGGGCCCAACCTGACCCCAGCATTCCAGGGGCGGCTCCCCCAGTGCCCAGCACAGGGGCACGGTCCCTGCCCTGCTCCTGCTGGCCACACCACTCCTGACACAAGCCAGGATGCCCTTGGCCCCCTTGGCCACCTGGGCACCCTGGGCTCCTCTCCAGCCCCCTCTCGACCAACCCCCCCAGGGCCTTTTCCCCGGGCTTTCCCCCCCCCCCCCGCCGGGGGGCCCCCAGGACCCGGCCCTTGGCCATGTTGCCCCTCACCCCCTTGGCTGGGCCCATGGCTCCAGCCTGGCCAGGTCCCCCTGCAGAGCCCTCCTCCCCCCAGCAGATCCACACTCCCGCCCGGCTCGGTGCCATCTGCAACCGGACTGGGGGTGCCCTCGATCCCCTCGCCCAGACCATGGATAAAGATGTTAAACAGAGCTGGGCCCAGCACTGAGCCCTGGGGGCACCGCTCGTGCCCGGCCTGAGCTGGATTTAACTCCGCTCACCACAGCCCTCGGGGCTCGCCCTGCCAGCCAGTTTTTACCCAGCGAAGAGTGCGCCCGCCCAGGCCATGAGCCCCCAGCTTCTCCGGGAGGACGCTGTGGGGGACGGTGTCAAAGGCTTTGCTGAACTCCAGGTAGACAACATGCACAGCCTTTCCCTCATCCACCAGGCTGATTGACTGATATTGTTTTCATATGGGCACAGGAGACACAGTATTGATGATTAAAGCTAGGGACAGCACTGCATTAATCCAGAAAACCTTGAGAAAGGGCGTATCCGTCTGGGTTCATTGGGAAAAGACAAGAGCTCCCAGAGCCAGAATTGCTCAATGATCTTTAAAGGTCCCTTCCAACCCAAACCATTCTACAGTTCCATGATTCTAGCAAAGCCTGGCTCTCTGGAGGGCAACAGGGCCCCGCGCGGACCCCAGCAATGGCCCCAGAGCACTCTGGAGAGCAGCAGGACCCTGCCTGGTCTCCATCAAAGCTCAGTGAAAGCCCAGGGGCTCTCTGGAGGGTGGCCAAAGTCTGGCAAAAGCCCTGGGGGCTCTCTGGAGGGCAGCAGGCACCCTGGAGGTTTAGGGCAAAGCCTGGTGACGGCTCTGGGTCTCTCCGGAGGGCAGCAGAACACTGCCCAGGTCTCAGCAAAGCCCAGAAAGAGCCCCGGTGCTCCATAAAGGGCAGCAGGGCATTGCCCGACCCTGGCAAAGCCCAGCAAAGGCCCAGGTGCCCTCTCTGTGCCACCAGGGTCCCCCCCAGCACCCACCAAACCCCAGAAAAAGCCCCAGGGCTCTCTGGGGAGACGCAGCCCCCAGCAAAAGCCCGGCAAAAGCTTCAGGTCTCTCTGTAGAGCATCAGGGACCCACATTCATCAAACCCACATCACTCCAGTTTAGTGGCAGGAATGTTTTGGGGGACTGTGTCAAAAGCCTTACAGAAGTCGAGATGGGTGACACCCAGAGCTCCTGCCCACTGGCATAGCCCCTCCATCGTGGAAGGCTGCTAGATGAGTGCGGCATGGGTTTGCCCTTGGTGGGGCCGTGCTGGCTGTCTCTAATCACTCCCGTGCGTGGGAGTTTGCAGCATGGTGGCTGAGAATGGTGTCACTTCCCAGGACAGGTCTGTCCCAGCTCCGCTTAACCCCTGTCCTGAAGTTCTTGGCTTTGCAAAGGGTGGGTGCACTAAAGAGCAGCCCTCGTGGAGGTGGAGCGCGGTCAGAGCTCCTGCGGCGTCCCTGGTCCATTAGTCCTCAATGTTAACTTTGAGGCAAGTCCTGGGCTGGGGTGGGATGAAGAGCCCCTGGGTGCCTGTCTTCCCACACCCCCACAGTAGCCGCAGTGAAGGGTGTGCTTTTTAATGTCAGGTATAATAAAATATTTTTACAGAGCCCAAAAAATTCAAAATAGTGCAAAACATCTCACTGTCATGCATCCATGGTAGCCGCCGCCGGCGGTGCCACACAGGGTGGTACAGACACACAGGCATCGGTGACACATGTGCTACAGGAGCAAAATTGGTCGGTTCAATCACATGCCAAACAGGACGGTTTGGGGAGAGGGCACGGGGCCAGGGGCACCATGGTCAGGGGGTGCGGGGCTGCGCCCCAGCCTGGCTGTGCGGGAGCAGCAGTTAGAAAAGGGGTGTAAACATTGAACAGAAATTAAGGAGGAAAGCTGAACCCTTTGGTCCCAGGCAAACCCTATAGAAACAGGACCATGGGGGCCAGTCGGGGTACCCTGTTTTGGGATGGGGAGGGGGCTGAGAGAGGTATATTAACTTGTGGGGTCATCACGCCTCTATCTTCCCCCATACTTAGGGCAAGCTGGCTAGCTGGGGTGGCCACCCCTGACCCCACGCACACCCTGGCCTCCCAGGCACTCACACGAGACACGCACGTCACTGATCACACAGAAACGATGGTTAAGGGGACACTGGCGGGGGGCAGCCCTCTGGGCTGGGGTGGGGAGGGTCTTGCCTGCGCCATGGAGGCCCCATGGGCGCTGCACAGGGATTGCTGGTCCCTGCTGGCCAAAGCAAAGACAGAGGGGTCCCTCTGCGCCAGTGCCAGCCCTCACCCCCAAGCCCGGGCACCCCGGGGGCGGCAGCAGGGCAGCCCACAGTGGCGGCAAGGCAGGGAAGACAGGATACAGGCCGGGGGCTGCTCCCTGCTGCTCCCGGCCCCGGTGATGCTGCTGCCAGCCAAGGAGGGGACCCTGTGCGGGGCATGCGGGGGCCGTGCCCACCAGCCCAACAGCCCCGATAGCCCTTCCGGGTGCAGGACACAGCCGCACCGTCCGGCAGCCCCATGTATGTACAGCTATTCACATAAGTACAGGGTGCTCCGCGGGCAGGAGCCTCCTTGTCCCTCAGGGCACCCGGCAATGCTGGAGGGATGGGGACAAGGGGCCATCGCGCTGTGCCAGCTCCTCACCAGCACCCCCGGGTGGGATGAGACACCATGGTCCACCCCTCCCCCAACCCTTTCCTTGTGTCGCTCGATGAGGTTTGGGGCTGGGTACGGTCAGGGATGGGCCATTGGGTTTCCTCCCTCTCAGATAGTCTGGGAAGGGGCAGACCTGTCCCATCACCCAGTCTGGTGTCCAGCCCTTCCCTGCAGCCCCACCAGTCCCAGCACGTTCCCGTTGGGGTGGGATGGGGGCATGGCCGTGCTCTGCACCACTGTCACCCAGCCAGTCTGGCCAGGGAAGGGATGGGGGGTGTCTGTCACTGCAGCCACGTCCCTCCCTCACCTCCAGGGCCAGGAAGAAGACTCCTCTTCTGGCCGCGCTTATGGCTTATACGTGGCTGGAGGATGCTGTAGAAAAGGGGCCAGGAGTGGGGGGGGAGGGGGGGGTCGGAAGGGGTTTAACTGCTGCCCTCCTCGGCCGAGCGTGTGTCTGACTTGAGCTTGACGAACTCCTTGGCCACCTCATCGTTGTTGCGTTGGGAGAGGATGCGGAGGACGGTGAGGCCAGTGTCATCCATGTGGATGCGGCGGCCCAGGGGCAGCCAGCAGGCACAGCCGGGTCGCTGCAGGATGTCGCGGAGCTGCAGAACGGCGATGCCCACCGTCCGGTCCTCCCGGGCAAAGCAGTAATCCTTCACGCACACCTGCAGCTCGTAGCACTCGGGGCCCGTCTCTGTCCCCAGCGTGCTGTGGGGGGGCAAGGGACGGGCAGTGTTGGCGTAGGAGGTCATGCTCCCAGGCCCCCCCCATATGGGTGCTGCATCCCCATTGCCCCTAAAAATGACATTTCTTTTTTTTTTCTTTGCCCCAATCCCTGCTTTTACCCACAAGAAATCATCTAAAACATCCCCTGGGGGATGAGAAAACTTTCTGGCAGACCCCAGGAAGAGGGGGTCCCCACGTCATGGCGACACGGCCCACAGCCCAGCCCCACATCCCCAGCCCCATGGTGCCACTTACAACTGGAAACTCTCGTTGTACTTGGGGGCCCAGCTGTTGTTCTTAGATTTGGTAGCAAATTTCCTCTTCTTGTCACTGAGGTGAGGCCCGATGATGTTGACCTCGATGAAGGGGCGGAAGATGCCCGACGTCTGCCACTTGAGGTCGTTGGCAGCCACCACTGCAAGGAGGAGGCATGTGAGGCTCGTGGGACGCTGCCACCTCCCAGACCCAGGCACCCCAGCCAGCAGAACCCACCTTTGACAGTGACTTTATGTTCACCAGTGCCGGGGTGGGTGAAGAGCTCCACATGGATGGACACCTCCCCAACAGGGTCATCCACACCAGAGCCTGCATGGCGAAGGTAGCAGACATGAGCGCCTGTTCCCCTTTGTCTTTGACATCCCCTGCTCACCACCAACCCCACTGGAGGAGGCAGGTCACCCGCCATGGGGCGGGAGGGGGTGGGCAGTAGGATTTGGCCCAACATAGCCTCTGCCAAAGAGTTCTGGGGACAGCAGCATGGGTGCAGCAACTGTTGAGGGCAGCTGGGGCTGGCACCAGGCTGGGCCGGGGCATGGCAGGACATTCCCAGCGCCAGGCTGGCACCCAGCAAGCCCCCCTTGCCCAGGCAGGAGCCGAGGTGCCTGGGTGGGATGGGGCAGGGTACAGTGGCCCTGCTCCCCCTGCTGTCGGCATGGGAGGGTCGGTGCTCCGTGTATGGCTAACAGCATGGGCACAGCACTGGGGAGGAGGGACCTGACCTGGCCCTTGTGCCACAGGGCAGCCATGGCCCGGCCAGGGGCTTGGGGCTGACCTGCCCCCTCTTGTATCCCCTTCATCTCAGGGACCACATCAAGCCCTGGGGTCCCCGAGCCTGGGGAACTCAGGTGACCTACAACCAGCAGCCCAGCCCACCCCATTTCCCCCAGGAGCCGTGCATGCACCCATGGGTGAAGGAGGGGGTGCAAGGCAAAGGGACGACAGGCTCCATGGGTCAGATGGAGCCGAGGAGATCAAACCGAGCTCAGCAGAAAGCTCCCAGGGTGGAAATACCAGTGCGAAGGAGGACACGTCCCCGTGTGTCACTGAATGGCCCCAGCATGAGGGTGCCAGGCCGGCAGGGAGGCTGGTGATGGCCCACGCTCCTCTCCATCCACCTTCGTCCTCTGCCCCACCCCTGGCACCCTGTCCCCCAGGCACCCGCCACCCAGGCAGTGCCGCATGCTGAGCCGAAATGGAGGTGATGGCGGGCGAGGAGGGGGTGTTGGGGTACAGGAGGCCAAGCATGGGGTGCGGTCCTGGCCCCTCTGGCAGGGTGCGATGGAGGCCAAGCGGGGCCCATGGAGCTGGGCTCATTCCTCACTCCCCAGGGCAGGTGGACGGAGCTCACCGGAGCAAGGCTAGTAATGGTCCTCCTGGCAGCAGGGTGGGCGGGAGGGGGTCATGGACAAGGTCATGGCCTCCCCTGGGCTGCAGGGAGGTCGTGGCAGGTGTCCACGCCCAGGCAGCAGCACTGGGGACAATGTGGGGTGCCCAGAGCTTGCAAGCAAAGGTGGCCACCCCTATCCCCATGGGGCACAGACCCCCTCCCTGGTCTGGGTGGTGGCCAGTACAGCTGAGCACAGTTTCTCCCAGTTCATCCCAAAGCAGCCCTGGGAGTGCGAGTCCCCAAGGGTCCCCAAGGCCGGCAGTGCTGGGATGGGGCTCCTGGCCACCCCGGCCCGCAGTGCCGGGACTGTTACTAGCCCAGGCCGGCGGCAGCAGGCAGGTGCAGGGGCGGGGGAGCAGCGCACGTACCCTTCTCAGGATAAATTTCTTCACTAAGTGTAAACCTAATCCCTTTCCCACCATGAACTAGTGGGAAGGAGGGAGAGAGAGACAGAGACACAGCACGGAGTAGATGAAGAGAGGAGGAAGGAGACGATGTGCATGGGGGGTAGGAACAGTGAAAGAGGGGGGACAAAACAGAGAGAGAGAAAGAGAGATCAGATCTCGCAGACAGATGGACGGCCGAGCATCCGGACAACACTACAGCGACACAGGAGTGCCGGGCACCGCCCGGCTCTGAGCCCAGGGCACCCTGGGGCCAGATTGCATCCAGGGGCACCGGCACCCACTGGCCCCAACCCCACGCCCCCAGCATGGCTGGCACAGGAGGCACGGACAAGACAGACGTGCCTTGCAGGAGACGCACAGACAGTAAATGCATGTCCCACTCCCGAGGACGCAGACAAGCCTGGCTGGGGGTCTATGCGATGGCCCATGACCACCACTGGGCATCTCTGCCGCCTCCTCCAGCAGCCAAGGCATAAAATAAAGGGCAGCACTTAGAGCCAAGGGGTAGCCCTGCACTGGAGGCTGCCAGCACCCTGCCGCGCAGCTCTGGAATGGGGGCAGCACCTGAGAGGCACCCGGCACCCGGGACAGGTCCCAAATCATGGGGTATGTGGGGCATGCAGCCAGGCCCTGGCACAGCACCCGGACCCAGCCGATGCTGAGAGAGGTCGGAGCCCTGGCCAGGCTGGCGCCGCTCGGCTGCGGTAGCTCCAAGGCAGCACTGGACTGGAGGTGCCTGTGCTGGGTGCCAGGGGCCATCCAGAGAGGACAAACACTGTGACACGTGGCCAGAGGGTGACTTTCTCCCCCACCCACAGGCCCAATTTCTGTGCCAGCCCAGCCATGCCCTGGCACTGGGGACACACTCTTCTTGCTGGTGGGGGACTTGGGGGTGCCAGGCTGCCTCTGGGCACCCATGGCCCCTCTTCACCTGCAAACCATGGGAGGAAAAAGCTCTTCCCTCCCCACCCATCCCTCCCACGCCTCCATGAGCCTGGCTGGGGCCCCCGACCCCACCGGGACAGAGGCAGGGTGCCCCCTGGCCATGGGGCGGCCAAGCCCATGGGTGGGGATAAGGGGCACGGACAGGGGGGCCAGGGCAGTGCATCCTACCCTGCGAAGACTGGGTCTGCACAAAGGTTTTGATGAGGAGGTCGGTGGCCTGGGTGTAGAGAGACAGGGCGTAGCGCAGCGACTGCAGGTCGGGGCTCTTCTCCAGGAATGTCTTCTTCAGCCCCACGCCACCAGCATGGAAGTATTGCTGGAGGGGGGAGAAGGCAGTGGGGTCTTCAGCAGCTCTGCTGGAGCCCCCCCAGTGCCCCTTGGGTCCATGCCCCAGGGCCAGAGCCCTCAGGGGCACCCCTTCGTACTCCAGAGTGCCCTTACCTTGATGGTGTCCAGTGCCAGCTCCACCACTGCACATTGCTTTGGGGTCAGACTCTTGGCCTCCTCCCGCACCATGTGGTCCTGCAGGACACAAATACTGCTCTCAGCATGGGACCAGGGCCCTGCGCCCCTCACCCCAGCCGTGCCAGCAAATGATCACTGGTGCAGTCCTTGCAACAGTGCTAGTGCCAGCCTGAAAAGTGCCACCCATCCCAGCAGAGAGAGGAGCTCAGGCCCCCCAGCCCCTCCAGCCCAGCCTCCGAGCCCTCACCTTCAGCTTGGAGAGCTGCCCCAGCTCCTTGGCTGCGTTGAAAATCATCTGCGTGCCCTGCAGAGAGCAAAGAGACAGTAACGGCCCCGGTGAGCGGCCGGGCTGGGGGTGCCATGGCCCAGTCTGGGCACGCGGTGCCAGGAGCTTGCTGCAGCTCTGGGGGCTCCCCTGGCCCACCAGGCTCCAGGGGACGTGAGGGGGGCTCCTCAGAGAGCCCCAGGGGCCACCAGCCATGCCAGGCATGGTGATACGGGCACACGGAGCTGGTGCAGCCCCCACCCCAGCCCCTGAGGTCTCAGATATGTGGCTGGGGGCTTGGGGACTCCAGGGTAGGAGATGGCCCTGGCATCAGGGACCTCACACCCTTCTCAGCACAAGCAGCTTGGCCCAAGGGTCCCATCCTGCCCCCTGTTGTGCTCAAGTGCCTTCTTCTGCATCCAACAGCGCCCAGCACGGCACATCACTGGCACAACATGGGCAATCATACGACATTGGGGCGGGGGGAGCAGAAAGCAGGGGGACACTGGGCACGGGGGGGATGTGACGCAGTCCCACTGTACCCCACGGCACTGGCAGCCAAGCCAAACATCCCCCTGCCACTGGACCACTGCCCATGCCCAGCCCCTTTGCACCCCAGGGAACGCCGTGGGTGGGAGCCCCGGGCCACCTTCGCCGGCCCTGTGCCATGCCACCCACGCGGGCAGGGGCTATGAAGCCATCCATGGGGCCCACTTCCCGCACACAGCCCCATGGCACGAGCAGATCCCACTCACCTCCCTGGTCTGGCACCCGCTCACCGGGCTGAGCACAAGCTCAAGCCTTCCAGTGTGCGACATGTAACTGGGTAAACTGGGACCCAGTGGGTAGAGCCAGTGATTCCCACCACCTTCCCCCTCCCAGCATCAGTAGCTCCAGTCCTTCCCAGCAATGAGAAACCCCAGCATCTATCCCACTAAGCGCTACCTTCTGCAGGGGTCTGGTGCCCCACAATGTCCTCATTTTGGACCCCCCATTAAGCCTTTGTGCCCTGCCCCCCCCAGTTCTGTCCCATCAATCCTTCCCTTACTGTCCCCATCTCCCCCAGCCAGCAAACAGGCTGGGAGCTGGGGACACTGGTGTCACCCAAACAGAGCATGACAGGACACTGTTCTGAGCTGGGACCCCCCACCCTGCAGCACATGGGACAAGGGATGGGGAGGAGGCGAGAGAGGGGCCAGAGCCAAGTGGGGAACAGAAGAGCCATGTCCTTACTTCAGTGTGACTGGGCAGCTTCACCCTGCTCTGGAAAAGAACAGCAAGGGACAGTTACTGGTGGCCCCAGCAGTGGCCAGCCACGGGTCCAGGCCCCCCTCGTCCCCTGGCCACGCAGGCTCTGGCCCTGTATTCTCCTCTGGATGCACCCAGTTCTCTGCTGGTGCCACTGCCACCGGTTCCCACCTGCAAAGGCCCAGCCCTGGGCACTTGGTTGTGAACCTGTGATGAGTGTGCCAGGCCTCTTCCTGAGCGGGGGCCCGGGGTGGGGAAATAGCTGCAGGCCCTTCTCAGTAAATTGGGGCAGGACCCAGCGGGTCCCCAGAGGGGAGCAGGGGCGAGCTGCAGGCGTTGACCGACGGACGCCAGCGCAGCTCTTCCCAGTTTTGGGAGAGGCAGCCTGGAGGGCTGTGCTGGGCCCCCAGCCCGGCAGCATGGAGCACCCACGGACAGAGCCCGTGTGCCTGGAGAAAGCCTTTTGGCAAGTTTTGGGGCTCCATGAGTCTTGCTGAGGCCCCCCAAGCATCATGGGGGAGCAGGCTCAGAGGTCCAGGGGATCTCAGCAGCCCCGTGGCCCCCAGCATGCCCTGCACACCCCCAGCATGGCCCAGCACCCCAGGGGTCACCTCTTCCTGAGCCTCCAGCAGGGGGACGGGTTTGTGCCCAGGATCTCCCATGCTTGGGGACCCTGTCCCCACTATCCCAGCCAGGCACCCAGAGGGGTGCTGAGCGCCACAGGGCAGCATCCCCCAGTGCCTGCCCAGGGATGGGCAACACCCCACATACCCACCCACAGGAGCTAAACACAACACGACACCCGCTCCCTACCCTGGGCGACACACAGAAACAGGTCACTGCCCCCATCCTGCGCACAGGCAGCACGTCCCAGACAACACGGCACACCTCAACACGACAGCACGCCACGCAGGCAACGGCACATCCAGACAGCACGACAGAGGAAGCATGGACAAGCCTGGACCTCCACAGCAGGCGGGTGCGGGGCCACGAGTGTGGCCACAGGGCGATGACACACATGGAGCCCACAGCTATTTACCTTCTCTGTCCCCTTGCCATGTTTTCTCAAGAGCGTGCCCTGTAGAAGCAACGTCAGAGGTTGAGTGGGGGGGTGGGGGGACAGTGTGGGGCAGGGCACAGGGGGTGCGGGGCAAGGCTGGGCACTGGGGCGGCCGCAAGCCAGCGGCAAAGACGTCGCTGATCCCCTAAAGGACAGCCAGGGCCAGTGGGGCACTGGTCCCTGTTGGGGTGCTGGGCCCATGGGGGTTTGGTCTCCACTGGGGTATGGGTTAGTGGGGGACGGTCCCCGGGGATGCTGGGTCGAGAAGGGAGGTGTATTTGGGGTTGGGAACTGGTCACCTGGAATGCAGGATGTTGCACTGATGGGGACCTGGTCCCCACACTGGGATGCTGAGCTTACAGGTATCTGGTCCCTGCCGTGATACAGGAATGCTGAGCCCATGGGGGTCCAGCCCCCGCTGGGATTTAGGAAGGCAGGAGCCAGTAGGCGCTGTGCGGGGGCAGCCCCCGGTGCCCCACAGCCCCCTCCAGCTCTGGCAGATGCCCACCGCGCTGGGGAGGGCGGCAGAGTTCTGGTCCACACGGTGCTGGGCCCAGTGACAGCCCCACACTGACCCAGGCCCAGCAGTGGCAAGAGCAGTGCTGCCATGGGGGGGGTCCTAACCAGTGTCTCAGGGGGGCTGGGGCACGTCCAAATCAGGAGGGGACAGCGGAGGGGACAGCAGAGGGGTCAGCTGGCAGGGAAGCCTGCGGGAGGGACAAGGAGCACAGCTGGGGGCAAGCAGGGGCAGCCAGGAGGGTTTCTTGCCCTGGAAGGAAACTGAGGAATGGGGGGCAATGGGTGAACGAGAGGACCTGTACCCCATAGGGCAAGGCTGGGACATGGGGTCTCCGTGAGCTCCAAGGGGAGGCTCAGCCCCAGGCTGCCCCCGGGGTCTCTCCAAATGCTGCTGCTGGAAACAAACGGTGTTCCGGGACACAGGATGGGCATTTGCCCCTGTGGGGATTGGCACCCAGCACCCAACCACCGACTCCCACACCACTGCTCCTCCTGGCGAAGGTGCCTGCAGTCGACACAGGGGTGGGGGCAGGACTGGGGGTGGACACGGCCCTTCCCTTGCCCCACGGGGCACAAGCCCACAGCCACAGACTTGAGCAGCAGAGGACAAGAGGGACCTGCTCAGTCGAAGCCATGCAACGACCCAGCAGCAATGCCCGGAAGGGAACCCAGGAGCCCCGGCTCCCGGGGCCGTGTAACAACCAGGGAAAGAGTCTCACAACTTGTGCCAGCAACCTGCCCCACCGCCGAGTGCCAGGCTGTGGACCAGCACATCCCAGCGAGGTGCTCCTCTCCGCAGGCAGGGAGAGCCTCTGCCCTCAGCCCCCTCCAGAGCCACACCCCAGCCACGGCCTCAAGGGGAAACTGAGGCAGAAGGGGTCAGGAAGAGCAGCCCGGGTACGCACCGCTCCTTGCTCACGTCTCCAGTGGCCTCTGTCACCCTCAGCAAGGAGCAAGAAGATGGGAGCAGCCTGGGTTTGGCTGTCCCTGACTACATGGCACTGCCCCACCACCCCGACGCTAACCCTTGCACCTCCCCACCTCCAGGCACCACAAATCTGCCCAGGACCCTTCCACCCCCCAAACCCAGCCAGGGCCAGGGGCCAGTGCCCACCAGGAGCCAGTGCCAAGCGGGCAGCATGAGGATGGGGACCACAGAGGTGGACCAAGTCAGGAGCTGGAGGAGGGCGTAGGCAGGGCACGGGCAGCCACACAAGACAAAAACCGGCGAGGCCAGGACCGACACACAGCAGACAGACAGACAGACAGACAGGGAGCTGCCGTACTTACTATCATCTGCCATTGAAAGGCGAGCGGAGCAATTGGAGAGAACAACCGTGGCGTGAGTGTCGGCCCCCTCCTCCATCCTCCCCAGCCCCAGCCCCCACAGCGGGTACCAGCCCCCGCCCCCCCGCCCCCAGAGCCAGGGTGTCCCCCATCTCATGTGCCACAGCACTCAGCGTTGACGCCCTGCCACCGGCACCGCAGGTGTCCACAGCCCCAAAGTGGCCCCATCCCAGCCTGCCCAGTCCTTCCTCACTGTGGCAGGGGGCTCTGCCCTGGGGGGATTCAGCTCCAGGGAGCCAGGGGACCCCCCTGACATTCGGGTCTGACACTCAGTCCTGTGCCACCAAGCACCCAGACGGCCCCGGGCTGGAGCCCAGAGCTTCCCTGGCTGGGCTGTCCCCTGCAGGGGCCCCAGCCCCAGCACAGCCCCCTCCAAGGGCTGCCTGCCCTCAGGAAAATCGCCCGGCAGATCCACGCATCCACGCCACCTCCTCCGCCCTCAGCACAGGGCTTGCTGCCTCCAGAGCATGGCATAGCCACACACAGCTGGGAGGGGACAGAGATAGGGACTAGGATGGCAACTGGGACCCAGTGGCACTGGTGTTCCTGCTAGATTTGGCCAAGGGCGTGTGAGCCTGGCCGGGAGCAATGCGGGGCTGGGCTGTGACAAGGTGCCAGTGAGGTGGCACCACTGAGGGCTGACAGGCCACCAACGCACCATCCCTCACAGATGGCATGAGGAGCCCCGCAGCCCCAGAGAGGCGACACAGCAGCCACTGGCTCCAGGGACTCCAAATAAGAGCCTGAGCCCAGCTTTGTGACAGTGACAAAAGCCATCGAGAGTGACAGGGGCAGATGTGGCGCTGGCTCAGAGCCTTTGGTGTCACCCATCCCTCCCTGACCCCTGGAGAACAGCCACCCCGGGGTGCTGCAGGGTGCATGGCTACATGGGGAGGAGGACAGACACACAGCAATGCGATGCAGAGCCTCAGAGCCTGCAGGTGTCCTCCCTCCGAGGAGGGACCATTTCGGGGCTTCGTTCTTCTCCCCTAGAGCCTGTTCCACCCATGAGCAAGGCAAGGTTCAGCCCTGCTGTGGGGACATGCCCCCCCCCCCCCCCCCCCCCAAGGCCAACGTTCAGCGGCTCCCGGCACTTCCAGAGCCTCCTCATTCGCCCCATGGCACAGGGACTGTGCCCATGGCCGGTGCTGAGCATGGCATGGGACGCTGCCCTGCTCAGTGGGAAGGATGGAGAGGAAAGGACCAGTGCCCCCTCCTGGTGCCACCATGGAGATGGCAGGAAGGCCCCTTAGGCAAAGCTATCCAAGAGGGTGCTGGGCTGCACTGGGCACCTTGGTCACGAATGACCTTTCTCTCCTCTGTCTCTTTCCTGGTCACGAGCTGGGGGCAGGTTTGGGGAGGCTGCCCAAGTCCCCACCCCCTCAGCTGCCAGCGAGGTCCCACCGTCCCCAAGCAGCCACCTGCGGCTCAGCTCCAGGGTCCCCCATCCCTGGTCCCCCTCCCCGTCACTCACCGTCTGGTCCGTGAGCGGGGGCAGGACAATGGTCTTCTCCATTGTGTTCATCACCAGCTTCCAGAGCTCCTTCAGCACCCGCTTCAGCACCGTCTTCTCGCAGATCTTGGCAAAGAGCGTCAGACTGCAGAGAGGGGACGGGGCTGAAGTCCCCAGCACGGCACCCCTGACCCTGTAGGTCCCCCACGCTCCCGGGGCGTGTCAAGGGCACTGGGGAGGGTGGGGGTCCCTGCTGCCCCCCGCACTCACTTGCTGTCCAGGAGGTCCATGATGGGCTGCAGGACATTGTCAGCATCCTGTGCAACGCTGCTGCAGGTGCTGGCAGGGACGTTGCCGGTGCCCTTCACCTGGCCCAGGATGTCGCCCATCTGCTTCACGCACTCCTCGATGTGTGGCTGGAAACTGGGGACCGCAACGCCCAGGCAGCTCAGCATCCCCCATGACTACACCCAGGACCCACTTGACCAAGCAGAGGCACCAGCCTGGCCCCAGCCGCAGCTCCTGAACCCCCAAACCTCTCCTTGGCCCGCTGCCCACACTCTCTCGCCTGGGCGTACCTGGTAGCAAAGACTCGGCTCAGCTCATCCAGGACATTGTTGAGCTTCACCTGCAGTTCCTTGAGGATATCGCTGGCTTCTGTGTCCAGCTGGAGGAGGGACAGGATGGAGAAGCTGTCAGGGCCCCTGGCCCAGCCCAGGGGGGTTCTCTGCACCCCAAATGCACCCCTGGGCAGAGCAAAGCCCACCCATCATCTGACATGGTGGGAGAGCAGGGTGCCACGGGGTGGGACAGCATGATTCCATGCAGGAGTGAGGAACTGGGGTCTGCCCCCAGCGCTGCAGAGCTGGGGAAGGGGCTGCTTCTAGGGAGAAGGGACTGATCCAGCCCCTCCACAGGGCTCCCTCCTGGAGACCCCCAATGCGTACCTCCTTCCCACCCATGGCTTCAAACATCTTCTCAAGCTGGACACGGAGCTGCTGGATGTTGTTCATCAGGATGCAGGGCTGGAGGGGTGGGAGGGAGAGGGGGGTCAGCACCAACGAATGTGGCTGGAACAGCTGCCCACCGCCCCAGGTCCCTCCCACCACGCACTGTGGGACACAAGGACAGTCATGGCACGGAGCGCTGCCTGGCAGCATTCCAGGGATGCCATCAGACAGAGACTGAGAGCAGGGCCTGCGCCACGGGGCCAGCTCTGGAACTGGGGCAATGGCTGGGGCCACGACGTGAGGACAGCCTGCCTGGTGGCACTGGGCAGGTGGCAAGCAGAACGGAGATACGTCACCACTTTCTCCTTCTCCTTGGAGCAGTACGAGGCAAAATCCTTGGAGATGATCTCGGCATACTGGAGCAGCACATTGCTGATGGTCTGCAGCCCATCGGGGATGGGACCCATCCAGGCAGCAGCAAAGAGGAGGAGGGAGAGAGAAAAGGAGACCGTGAACCCCAGAGCAGTGAAACAACCCAACACCTGGATACACCCTGGAACACTTATGCCCTGGGACACCTACGCCCTGGGACACCTACGCCCTGGGACACCACCTGGCACTTGCCCTGGGACACCTACACCCTGGGCACCACGGGTGTGCCAGGAGCCGGCAGCTCCATCACAGCCATGAAGGCATCAGCCACCAAGCCTGCACGCAACTCCTTCCCACACTGCAGCAAGCCAGTGGCATTTAATTAATCTCAATTAATTACCAATTAACTGATTAATTAGCTAATCTCCTGTGCTAGAAAAGCTGGGAGCCACAGGGTCTGCTGGTGGCATGCTCGCCTGAGCATCGCTGTTTGAGGCAGTGCAAGCTGTGCCCTACGCTGCTGCTGGCACCTGGGTGGGAGGGTGGCAGAGAGCCCAGGAGCCCCGGGCTGGGACTGGGGTCCCCGGGTGCTGCTGGCCCAGCAGCCCCCACCCTGGCAGCTGCCCACCTTGGCAAACCTTCGCATGTAGTGCCCCACAATCTGGGGGTCGGGGCATTCGAGCTTCTTGATGATCTCAAAGCTCTGGTTGAGCTGGGAGAAGACATCCACCACGGAGCAAGAGAAAAGCGCATGCTCTGAGGTCTGCTGGAACTGGGGGAGCGAGAGGCAGTGTCAGCACTTTTTGGGAAGAGCCCCTCACCCACCCCCAGCTGCAGCTCCTGTGCCCACTGGCAGCCCTGTTCATACCCCATCCTTCTTGTCCCGCTCCAGTGCTCCGTGCAGGAAATCCCGCGACACCTCTTCGTTTTCATCCAGCCACTGGATAACGAAGGGCTCAAACCAGCTGGAAGAGAGGCCCCATCCCCAGTGAGGCCGGCCAGCCACGGGGCGCAAGCACCCCCTCCCCTGCCCCCGGGGCTGCACTCACGCGGGGTACTCGGGGACGCGGCTCTTGAAGGCGGGCAGCTCGGTGACGTACTCGTTGTACAGCCACTTCACCTTGAAGTGCAGGTTCATGTAGTCAGCACTCTTGCACAGGCGGTGCTTGTCGTGCTCTGCGTGGGGAAGGCGAGGGCACACGGGGGTTGCTTTGAGCCCCAGACCTGGGGAGCGGCCACCTCAAGGGCAGCGCCGGGGATGCCGGGGTAACAAGGTGAAGATGGAAGTGCTTCTCAGGCGGGCTTTAAGCTAGCCGGTGTGTTGAGGGGGGGCTGAAATGGGTCTGCCCAGGGAACAGGCGAGGTGGGAGCAGAGCACAGCTCCTGCCCGTTGCCCCTCCCGGCGTGGGGGGACTCACCCTCCATCGCATACTTCATGTCCTGAGCAAAGAGGTTCCACATCACCTCGGCACTGATCTTCCCCACATTCAGCTCTTGGGGAAACCTGGGGCAGGGGGAAAGCACGAACATGGGGTGGACCAGCCCTCCTCATGGAGATACCTCCCCCACGCACATCCCACCTGCCTCAGTTTCCCTATCTGTAGAATGGATGTTAGAACCCACGCCCAAAGGACTAAAGCTGCTGTTGCCACCGCAGGGGCATCCCCCCGGCTGCGGAGCAGGGTCCCCTTTCCCAGCACCTACTCACTGGTTCAGGCAGGGCGTGTAAGAGTTCTTGTCCTCCTCGATAATGGAGACTATCAGGGTGATGAGCTTGGACCAGAAGTCCAGGTTTTTGATGCTGGGGCCCTGCTCCTCGGGGGGGACCTCGCCTTTCTTGGTCTGCAGTGATGGGGACAGAGCAGAGGCTCCGGTCACCCCACCCGCAAGGCTCGACTTCATGGCGGGGCTGACAAGGAGGCAGGAGGGCTCTGGGGACACCCTGGGGCCCCCGCACAGCCCCCCCCCTTGTCCAACCCCAGTCTCAACCCCGCAGCAGTGGGGCTCAAACCCTGCCCGAGGCTTGGGGCTCGTTCTGCGTGGGGCTGGGCACTCTAGCACGGGAGCAGGAGCATCATGCGAAGGATGGGGGCACGGGGCAAGGCAGCAGGGTGCAGCATGGGGGATGGGGCAGGGCAGCAGGGTGCAGCGATGGGGGCACGGGGCAGGGCAGCAGTGTGCAGCGATGGGGGCACGGGGCAGGGCAGCAGTGTGCAGCGATGGGGGCCCGGGGCAGGGCAGCAGGGTGCAGCGATGGGGGCACGGGGCAGGGCAGCAGTGTGCAGCGATGGGGGCACGGGGCAGGGCAGCAGGGTGCAGCGATGGGGGGCACGGGGCAGGGCAGCAGGGTGCAGCGAGGTCCCCCTGCAGTGCCCAGCATCCCAGGGAGCCCCCGCCCCACGCACCGGGTCCGTTTGGTACTCGCGACTGTACAGCTCGTGGCAGTTGTTGAAGATGTACTCGTAGGTGGAGTTGAGGCAGGCTTTCACGCAGTCCTTCACCACCTGGCTGGCTCGCGGGGGGCTCTGCAGCTCCTGGACCTGGGTGTGCGGGGAGGGAGCGGTGCTGGGGGCAGAGCCGCAGCCCCAGCCGGCCACCTGGGAGCTACCGCGGGGCCAGCGCTACCCCAGCCTCGCGAAGGACTGGGGCCAGCGAGGGTCAGGCTCCTCCCCAGAGGGACGGGGTGAGTAGGGCCCCAGCAATACCTTCATCCGAAAGAAGGTGATGCTGGTCAGCAAATCCACCGTCGACTTGAGATCCTGCAGCCGTTCGGGACTGCTGGCAGGGAAGTTGTTCTGCCAGAGGGGAAGAAAAGAGCAGAGCTGCACACAAAATGCTCACAAGGGTGAGGGAAGCGGGGGGGGAACAGCCACCGGCTGTTTCAGGCCTCATCAAACAGGTGGGGAAACTGAGGCACGGCAGGCACCTTACCCGGTACATGGAAAGGTCAATCCGCAGCGAGTTGTGGAGCTGGTCGAGGAGCTTGACAAACCGCTCCTTCTGCGGAGAAACGCCCCGGAGCCAGGTAAACACGGGAAAGGCGGCAGGGACCGTCCCCCCCCCAGGCCACCCCTGCCTCTCCCTGCCCCAGCCTGGCTCGTGCCCCCCCCAGCTCATCCCTCTCCTTCCTGCTGTCCCGCTGTCCTCCCTTCCCTCCTTCCTTCGTCAGAGCCCTGCAGGCACGGGATGCCCGCCGAGAAGAGCGTGTGGTCGCTGGTGGCTGGGGCTCACTGGCAGCCGTCGACAGCTCCCGGGGCATGCGTGGCCATGCCGGGCGCAGTACGGGATCGAGAGGCAATGCCATGCATCCCCTTGGCTCTCACCGGTGGTCGGTGCTGGGGGGGGACGGGCTGCTCTGCCGCCCGGGAAAATCGTGTCCCTGGGCCACATGGGCTCTGGCTCAGAGCTTCCAAAGAGCGTAGGAAAAAAGGAAAGAGCAGCCGGGCTCTTGCAGCGGTCGCCCATCTTCAGGGCCGAGATGCTTCGAGAAAAGGCCAGGATGGCCCCAGGGGTTGGGTGCCTCCATGGGCTCCTCGCTCGCCCAACTGGGCTGCATCAAGGGATGTGGGCAAGGAACCACCCCAGGCAGACGGCAGCACCGGGGCTGAGTGGCTTTAATTCAGCTCCCACCCAGGGAGCACGGTGCAGGAGGATGCGAATCCCACGCTGGGGTGTGGGTTGGGCGTCAGAGCTGAGGGCAAAGCAACCAGCCTGGCCCAAAACTCCATCAGAAGGCATTTTGCTTTCCACCTCTGCCGGCGGGGGGGACTTTGGACAACCCCATGGGCTTCCCACAAGAACTGGCTGTACCGGGTCAGGGCTGCCCCACAGGGCTCCGGAGAGCCCGGAGCAGCTCCCCAAGTCCTGTGGGGGGGAGACAAGGGGACGGGACAGGGCAGCAAGTCCCGCGCCTGCCTGGCCACCGCTCGGGCAAGCCCGCAGCCTGCACCGGCAACCGCAAACCTTCGGTGCGCTCGCCCGCCAGAGACGGCAAAGCCAGGCTCTGGGCCGAGACCGTGCGTCCCCGCCACCGAACGGCTGCAGCGCTTTAAAACTGGACACGACAGGTACTTGGGGTTAAAGCGACATGGCCGGGCACTTTAGGACCCAACCTTAGGCTCTCTAAAAAAAGAGAAAGAAACAAGTTTTTAAAACCCTCCATGTTAGAGAAAAGGCGCTTTTTTTTCATGCGGTTTCCTCATCCTGCACGACCCGGAGGCACGGCTCGCTCGGCTCTAGCTAAGCCCTGCAATGGGAACTGGGAGGTGAGCCCAGGCAGCCGCCGCACCGAGCTGCGCTCAGCCCTGGCCGCATCCCTGGCCGCATCCCTGGCCGCCCAGCATTTGCCTGACCCAGGCTGGGCGCTGATCCCGGCTTGGCCCGTGCGCATCCGGAGCAACAACTCGCAGCCTCTGGGGCAGCACGGGGGGGAGCCAGGGTGAGAGCCCAGCCCCTCCTCACCCACATCCCCAAGGGCGCACCAGGCCCAGCACAAACTCAGCCCGCTTGCTCCAAGCAAGGCGCCCGGCGGAGCGCACGGGTGCTGGCACAGCCGGGTGAGTTTGCCGCGGTCCCAAGGCGCGCCCGAAGCGCACCAGGCCGTGCAAGACTCCCGGCAAGCTGCAGGGACGGCTCCTTGCTTGTGATTTGGCCGCCAAGGGTTCCCCCTCCTACTACACTGCCACCCAGCATCCCACCCCACTCAGACTCCAGTCATGGCTTTACCATAATAATTTGGGGAGCAAACTTAGACCTTCTCCCAGGAAGACAGTGGCTCTTTTTCCTCCTGAACAACAGGAGCAGGATGAATTTCGGGGCAAGCAGGGGCTGACCCCCCTGCTGCCTGGCTGCAGTTGGAAGCGGGGTGTTTTGCACGGCCCTTTTTGCCTCCCAAGCCCCCCACCCCCTCCCAAGAGAAGAGAGAGAAGAAGGAAGGATTGTTTACGCACCATCGGACTTACCCCGAAATTGGAAGCGGCAAAGCGGTCGGAGGCCGAGACGTTGGTGGAAGCCGTGGTGTGGGCGTAGTAGGCGTTGATGTTGGCTAGCAGGGTGCTCATCACCGCCGGCACCCCCGGGCACATGTATTTGGAGGAAAGACAGGCAAAATGCCTGCAGAGGGAGGCGGAGGGTGAGGGCACAGGGCCACAGGAGGGGCTGCCTGTAGGGAGGGGCATGGAGTTTGGGGTGCACACACAGAGAAGGGGAAGGAGGGGTGCGGAGGTACAGGGCGAGCTAGGGGAGCGGGTCTGCACCCGTGGCAGGGCGCGGGTGCAAAAGGCAGCAGGGGAGGAATCACCAACAGTGACCCCCCGCCCAGGGCTGGCACAGAGAGCGGGGTGGAGGGCAGGGGACTCACGTCATGGCCTGGTAGATGGACTCCACCCCGTAGCGCATGGCGAACTCGTCCACGATCTCCTGTGCCGTCTCATCAAAGTACACCTTCCAGGCATCATCCCCCTTGGCGTCGGGGATCTTGACCACCCCGTTGTTTTGCAAATCCGTCACAAAGTGGAACAGGTTCTGGAGGGGCAAATGAGCCCTGTCAGGTCCCCAGGGCCGGTGGTGGCCCGGCGACATCACGGGTGTGGGGGCCGTGCCCCTGTGCCCACTGGGGCTGCTCACCTCATGCAGGCAGGTGTACTGGACGTGGTAGGGAGCCACCTTCTCCTCGCCTTTGATCTCCACACTGATGTGCAGCCGGATGGCCCCTGAGACAGCCGACTTGTCTGTGCGCTTGTCTGCGGGGGCACGGGGGGGGACGAGACGTGAGGCCTCTCCCCAGAGCAACGCTGCTGGCTCCTGGCCCCAAAGAGGGGCCGGCGGCTGCGGCGTGGAAGGGCTCTTGGGGCCAGGGGACCCCCAGCCCCACGCGCAGCCAGGCCAGGCACAGCGAGACCGAGGCACCGCCGAGAGGGATTCGGCCGCATCCCCAGGCACGGCAGAGATGCAGCCTCTCCGTGCCTCAGCTTTCCCTCTGCAGGGGGCCAGTGCCCCAGACCTCCCGGGCAAAGGGTTTGGAGAATGACCCTGGGAGAACACCCGACTGACCCCAGAGGCTTTCAATACCAAGTGGTTTAACAGCAGCCCCTGCACGACCGTGCCAGAACAGCCCCCACGCCAGCCCCCATGTGCCCCCGGCAGCGCAGGGCCGGGAGCGCAAGCCCGAGCAGGCTGTGCAGGGCAGCAGGTTACCGAGGTTGTACCAGACGTCCATCTCCCCGCTCAGGGTCCGGACCTCGATGATCGTCTGGCCCAGGAAGTCGTCGGACTCCCTCTTGAAGCGCTGCTTGACGCGGGACTTGATGTCGTCATCTTCATCCCAGACACGGACCTTGATGCGGTCAGAGGAGTTATGGCACTCGCTGGTAAGGCAAGAAGGGGCAAGCCCCAGGATGAGCAAGGAAACCTTCCCAGCCTCTGCTCCCCTAAACAAGAGGGACCACCCCACCACCGGCAAGAACTGCAGCCGAGAGCGGATCTGCGGGCACCAACCCTCCCCAGAGGGCTCAGGGGGCTCTGCACTGTGCCCAGGCAGCCCCAGCACGGCCTGGATCAGCCCCCATCACTGGGAGCCAGACCCTCCATGGCACAAAACCGGTGCCCCCAGTGACCCCAGAAGCCCCCCTCCACCCTGGGCTGAGGCAGGATGAGGCCCCCCACCAGACCACAGGGACCTGCTGGCAGCCCCGCACGACCCCAAGTGGCCAGAAAGGGGGCCGGAGGGGCCAGGGGTGAACTTACAAATGGAAATTCTCCTCCCAGACGGGGTTGAGATTGCCGTAGATCGTTTTAGTCCTTTTTTTTGTCTTTCCGACCTGGACAGTGACATAGGGGTCACTGGAGCCAGTCTTATCCTTTGCTTGCAGGCCCTGGGCACAAACGACTGCAGCACAGCACGGCGCAGCGCAGCACGCCCGCCCGTCCACAGGCGGCACGCACATGGCATGGGTGGCGGAGAGAACAGGCAGAGAGAGGAGTCGGTGCCACAGCCACACCAAGATCCCCACGACAGGCACCTTGTGTCGCCTGGCAGAGCCCCGGGGGCTGATGCCACCCTCAGGGGCAGGAGCGGGGTTGGAGCCGGGCGCAGCCGGTGCCTACCCGTGATGCTGATCTTGGCCGACCATTTGGAGGTGCCGTCCAGGACGCTCTGCTTCACTGCCTTCATCTGCTGAGTGTGCGTGGTCTTGGTGACCCCAAACACCTCCTGGATCAGCTCAAATATCTCTGGCTTGTTGCGCTCCCGGATCTTCATGCGATCCTTGAGCACCATGATGATATTCTGGGTCCGGTCCTCCGCTCCGTGCTTGGAGCTCTTCTCCGCTGCCCCTGGAAGAGGACAGCCGTGGCTGAGACACGGGAGGCAGGCAGCATCCAGGAGAGAGCCGTGAGCTCTCCAAGCCCACCACGGTGAACAAACTCAAACCCGCAGGGGTCTACACCCTGCCCGAGACAGATCTGCCCTGCTCATCACTTCCCCCGTGCAAAAGGCAGGAGCTCAGCCCTCCCTGGGCTGCTCCCTCCTCCCTCTCTGAAACGAGAAGGGACAAGGCTGCAGGTGAGGGCTCCTTACTCTGCAGGCAGTCGGCGTTGAGCAGGTCCTGGCACTTCTCGTGGCACTTGACGCCGCACTCGGCGCAGCGCATGCCCTGGCGGGCAATGCCCCAGAGCAGCCCCTCACACTCGTAGCAGTAGGTGGGGGTGGTGGCCGTCCACACCTCAAAGTTGTGGGGCGTTGTGCAGGAGATGGGGTACACTAAGGCTTGCAGGGTCTTCTTGTAAACATGGTTTTTCTGCACAAGGACAGAAGAGAGGAGGAGGAAGAGCGCTCGGGCAGCATGCGGCAGCTGAGCAGCACAAGGGGGTGCAGAGCCCCCATCTGCGGGTGCTGGGCCATGTGCAATGTCACTGCTGGGTGCGGACAAGCAGGACAGAGGACGACCACCACCATCCCCAGGTGCAGCCCTGAGCATCGCCGGAGGAGGATGCTGGTGTGGCACAGAGCCCGCATCTCGGTTGCCGGCCCGGCTGGCTGGGGCTCAGCCCTCCCGCTGTGACCGCCCCACGTCCCAGCCAGCCCCGGCACCTACCAGCTCCTCATTGTTCAAGGTGCTCGAGGCCAGCGCGGATGTGATTCCTGCTTTCCTGGACTGGACCAGGGACTGTGGGAAAGAAAGACAGTTCCCAGATCCAGCAGAGCCCGGGGTGTGCCTCCCACGCTCCTTGGGGCTCCCAGTGGCTGTGAAACACCCGGGACGGACCCCCCACCCCAGGCGGAGACAGCCCAGTTCCCAGTGATGCCAGTGCCACAAAGCACCACCCTGCTTGCAGAGGGACTGGGACCAGTTCAGCGGCCCACAGCATTCCCAGTTCAGCCCCAGCAGGGCAGAGCCCCTTGACGTGTGTCTGAGACATGGGGGAGAGTGGGGTGGGGGGCACTCACCATTGCCTGCAGGCAGCCAGGGCCGGCAAGGGGGGAATAAAAGGCCGTTAGTGAGTGCCACTCCACAGCAGAGCAAGTCCCAGCCCCTTCCCTGCCGGAACAAGCGGGAATCGGGACAACACCAACCCCTCACCCAGTGCTGGCCCAGTCCCGGGGGGGTTTCCCACCCCCAGCCACAGCACTGGCTGCAGCCTGCCAAACCCCAGCAGGGAGAGGCGGTGGCCCTGCCCGACCCCTGCACTCTGCCCACCCCAGCACCCCCCCAGCCCAGCACCCCCAGACCCAGACACCAACACAACACAGTGCAGAAGCATCGGCGGCGGCTGCCCGAGAGGGCTAGGGGCAGAGGGCGCTGGGATTTGGGTAGCAGGGGAGGGGCGGCGGGATGGGAGGGGGCAGGTGGGTTGGGGATGAGACGGAGGCACCCTGGGCAGGGCACAAAGTGGAGGCAGCGAGGTGTGAAGAGAGGGGGAAGGAGGCAAAGGGCACCTAATTCTGGGTGCAGGGGGTGTCTGGTTTCCAAAATCGCCGTCTCTTGCCACTAGGAGGGTGACAGCAGAGTGAGCCCATGTGTTACAGCCCAGGGGCTGGATGGGACCCCGGCACAGGGACTGGGCTGTAGCGGTGCAGTGTGACAATGGCGGGGACAGGAGCACGAGTCTGTGCAGCTCCAAAAAGCAAGCGCTACCCCTCCTCCGGCGCAGGGGTCCATCTGCCCAGCGCCAGCACGGTCCAAGCTGCGGGGAGCCTATGGCGGGTGGGATGGGAAGGGACCAGGGGTGCAGCACCAGTAAGAAAATGGGAAACCAGACACAGCCCTGGGAAGCCTTGGGCTGATGCTTGGTGTCGGGACATGGCCCTGGAGCTCCATTAAAGAGAAGCACCCTCGGGTGGGCAGCGCCCAGCTGTGCCATCCTCACAGCTCCTCACTGCAAGGGCCAGGAGGCCCCCAAAACAGCCTGGACACCCCCCGCCCCCCCGCCAGCAGGGCTGGAAGAGGCTGGGCAGGGCTGCCCAGCAGCACCCAAGGGTGCTCTCTCTTTAACCCCTCAGACCACGCTCACCAGATCGCTGACTAGAGGGAGAGAT
The DNA here is from genome assembly GCA_034008185.1 of Gorsachius magnificus. Lineage (NCBI taxonomy): Eukaryota > Metazoa > Chordata > Aves > Pelecaniformes > Ardeidae > Gorsachius > Gorsachius magnificus. The sequence goes on along the minus strand of CM067101.1, from coordinate 6,021,979 downwards.
TTGCGTCCAGGCTTAATGTCGGGCATGCTGTTAATGCAGCGCAGAAACCTTACTGCCGCCCCCCTGCCGCCAGGGATGGCCAAGCCAGGCCGGAGGAAAGAAAACAGAAAACACAAGCGACGTTAGAGGCAGCTGGGGAGCAGAGCACGGGCGCGTGGCCAGCGCCGGCCGGGGTGGGCGGGTGGCACAGTCCAGCGGGGCGCAGCGGGAGCGAAGCCGGCAGCTGTGTGGCACAAGGCGTTAGGAGGAACCTCACCAAATCACTAACTAGGGGGATGGGCTTTCGCTTGCGTATGTCCGGCATGCTGTCTATAATGATCAGCCCGCCACCAGGCCTGCAAGAGAGATGAGAGTCAGCGGGGAGGGGGAAACTGAGGCAGGAAGGGGCCCCCGGGCTGTTGCCCCATGTTCACTCCGGACTCGGCCGACGGGACTGCACAGCAACCCCCAGGTAGCCCGGGACCCACCCGCGGGACCCCCGTTCCCACCACCGCCCTGGCCGGGGCAGGGATCACCAGATTAAAACCTGTGGGGGGGAAGGGGATTCTGGCAGAAAACTGTGATTTTCCCCACGTGAAGATGTTACGCGTGAGTGGCGTGACAGTGAAACGCAGGCCAGAACCCGCCCTTTTGGCTCAGTCAGTTTTGGCTTTGCGGCGCGGAGCGGGAGAGCTGGGGCTCCCCTCAGGGACACGGATGGTGAGCACCGACCCGTGCTGCTGCAAGAGAAACCGAGGCAGCGCGGCCGGGGCGGAATTGCCGCTTTGCAGCCTCCAGCCCCATCCACAAGAAAACCCCAGCGCGATCCGATCTCAGGGAAAGCTGCTGGGGTCAGCGTCAGGGCTGCCCATGAGGGCGAGATGGGGGCGGGAGCCACAGCCCGTTTGGGTGAGAGGCTCCGGGCTCCCCATGGCACCACCTGAGCCCCCCCCGGGCAGCAGCGACGCGGGAGCTGCCCCCCCAGCCTGCTCACCTCCCCGCTCTGCCCATCGTCGGCCGCGGCTCCCAGGGACGGGGCGCGCTGGCATCTCTGCTGGCTCCTCCAAAAGCATCGAGCACCCAGCGTTCCTCTGGTCCCCCACATGCCCACAGCTCCACAACACTTCCCCACACCACCACCCCCCGCCAAGCTCATTAATCACATCCTAACGAGGAGGGGAGAGCAGCCCGCGACACCCCAGCGGGGCAGAAGGCACCGGCTTCCCTGCATACTCACCCGCCTTTGAACCACAGGGATTTAGCTTCTCCATCGCCTTCCCCGCGGGCCTGCAAGACACAGGGCGGCCGTCACGGGAGCAGCGCTGAGCCCCCGGCACGCGCAGCAGCCCGCCCCGGGGCTCGGCAGCACGGGGGAAGCACGTACAGGGCTTACGGGGGGGCAGAGAAAAGCATGGTCCTACAACGGCGGGGCGCTTGCCAGCAAAGAGCTTGCGCCGGGAATAAAATATCTGCAAGAGGTTGAGCTGGGCAAGCGGTGGGGCAGGCTTCCGCAGAGGGGCCCAGGCTGGCCAAGCAGAGGGGGTGGGTGCTGTGCAAAAACCTCAGGGTTTGGGGGGGAAGGGAAGGGGCCCAGAGCCAGCGTGAGGCAAAGGCAGAGCACAGCAGGGACGGGGTGTGTGCAGGGACCGCCTGCGGTGCCACCTCCCTCGCAGGGAGGGGAGTATTTTGGGGGGGGGAAGAGGGGAAAGAAACCTCCCTGGCGGGGCAATCCCTGCACACAGGCACACGGACGGAGGGGAGGTACACGGGTGGCTGGGTCGTTCCCACTGGACATGCTTACCTGCAGGCAGGCTACACCCCTTCCCTGCAGGAAGGGGAGACGCAGGCGCAAGGGCCATGGTGGTGGACAACTGAAAAGAGAAGCGGTGGGGAGGGGGATCGAAGCCCCAGGGGGTGAATCCAGAGCCAAAACAAAAAGAAAAGATGGAGGATGGAGTCTAAAAACAGAACAAAAAATTGTCAACTCAATAGAGGGGAGGGGGCGGAGGGGCTCGCACCAGCACACCGCATGCAGCACACACGGGGGGAAGGTCCTCGGCACTCAGGGCCCCCCCGCAGGGGTCCCTCATGGCATCAACAGGGCTTTGGCAGGGGGCCTCATGGCATCAACAGGGCTTTGGGGCCACCACTGTCGGGGCCCCCCGGGTCCCCACTGCCCTCAGGGTGTGGGACGCCCATGGGATCAGGGAGCAGACACGCCTGGAAGATGCCCAGGTGCGGAAAGGGGCCGTGCCCCCAGCCCAGCACGGGGCCGGGGCCGGGAGGCGGCGGCGGGCGGCCCCGGGGATGCTCACCTCCTGCAGCTGCATGCAGACCTTGTTGAAGGCTCTCAGCCAGTTGGCTTTGGCTCGTGCTTTGGGGTCCAGCACCTCCGCCTCTGCCTGCTCCCTGCAAGCACACACGCCTTGCTCACCCCCCCGCGCGCCACTGGGGAGCGGGCAGCCAGCCCCTGCACCCCAGGCAGGACTGAGGCTGCAGTTTAGGGATCCTGATGGGCTTTTGAGCCAGGATGGCCGTGACAGAAGCACCTCTGGCTACCAGGAAGGACGCTAAGAAGGTGGCAAGTTTGACTGAAAGGGCAGCCCAGTCAAGGTAGAGCGGTGAGGGGAAGCCAGGAGTTCCCCCTTCCTTGTGGGACTCTGCTCTGGGTGCCCAAGCAACATGGAGGGATCCCTCCAGGAGCAAAGGGTCAGGGGACTGCCGGGGACACAGGCTTGTGGGTTAAAAACACCCTTCACCCCTCATCCCCCCAGCAGGACACCCTCTGGACACTTCCCACCACGCTGGGACCTCCTGGGGCCAAGGGCTCCGAACACACTGGTGGCTCCAAGCCCAGGAGGACCTGCCATCCTGGACATGCTGGTCAGTGTGGGGTTTTTTTTTTTCTCCTCTCTTGCAAAATCGAGACACAGAGGAAAAGAAAATAAATCCTTCAAACATCCCAGCCTCCTGGAGAGCCTGGTGTGACCTGACATGGAGATGGGCGCCCAGAACGCAGCTGGGACAAGGCCGTGGGGAGCTGAGGAGACAAACCTGCCCAAACCGACCTCATGGGGCCTTGCCTGCGCTCATACGTGGTCCCCAGCGCTGATCTGGGGGCCCCAGCGCTGACCTGGGCTCAGCGTTAACCTCTGGTCCTCAGCACTGATCTGTGGTTCCCAGCACTAAGCCGTGGCCCCCGATGCCCAGCGCAGGACCCCCCAAGCCCCTTGCCTGGAGAACCGGCGCCGCAGGCACAGGCACTAAGGCCACCTTTGCCAGGACTCCACCCAGCCCTTAGGCCTAAATATGGAGGTGGGGTTTTTTAAAAAAAGAAAGCTCATTACACATTCTTTTAAAGTCGAGATTCCCCAGCTCTGGTCTATAATTTAAACTATGTAAAAGACCGAAAAAGCCCATTGCGCTTCCCCTCTGCACGGAGCAGTGGCGCTCACCCAAGCATGGGAAAATGGACGCATTCAATAATTAAAGGCAGAAACCAGTAAATGAGTTCTTGCCGTGCTGTACCGGGGACCTGGCCACCAAATAATTCACCTGTGCAGCACAGGAGGCCACGGATGGGGTTTTACCGGTAGCCTAGGGAGAGGATTGAATCCTGCAAAGGAAATTTCCTCTTCTGACCATGCCGAGCTCCGTGGTGCCCACCCCACCCAGCGGGCCAATAGCTTGAGCCAGAGGGGAGCAATCGCAGCCCCCAAGCCCCCACTTCCACCCCCCCAGCTTTGTCCCAGGTTGCAAACCCACAGCCACAGAGGCCCTGCCAGGATCCCGATGCCCTGAGCTCTGCCCCTGCTTGGCACCGGTGGCTGGGCCAGGGCAGGGTGCCCACGGGGGCTGGCCCTCGCCTGGGTGGCACACAGCGCCCTTCCCCCACCCCCATGCCTCGGGCGCCTGGAAAAGCCCCGGACACCGCAGAAGGTCCCTGGTGCTGCCCCTTGGCACCAGCAGCACCAGCACCAGCCCCGGGCCACCTCCAGAGCATCCTTGGGACCACCAGGCACGGTGCCACCCCAAGGCCAGCATCCCCCTCCTACCTCTCAGCCAGTTGCAGGGGCTCAGGCTCGGGGGCCGCCTCTTGCAGGGGAGCTTCGTCTGCTCCCCGCTGGGCCTGGGGGGCCTCTGGGGTTTCCTGGGGGGCAGAGGTGTCCTTCTCCTCCTTTCTCTCCTCCTTCCTCTCCTCCTTCCTCTCCTGCTGCTGCGGCTTCAGCTGCGGGACCAGCTGGGGCTGCTGGGGGGGCAGCTGCTGCTGCGGGAGCTGTTGCTGCTGCTGCCCGGGGGCTTTCTGGGGGTCGTAGGTGCCCTGCTGCCGCAGGTCCTCCTCCTCCTCCTTGGGGTAGCCTTCCTCGTTCTCACTGTAGTCCTCATTGAACTCTTCCTCCTCCTCTTCCTCCTCCTCCAGATAGAGGTCATCGTCCTCCTCCTCCCAGCGTGGCGAGTCCTTGCGGTAGCTGACAGAGCTGTGGCAGGAGTGGTAGGAGTCGCCGTCCCGCTCGTCCAGCTCCGAGTCCCGTAGGCTCTCATTCTCGAAGTCTTCGCTCAGCTGGGAGCTGCCCTGGCTCAGCTCGGCCGACGAGGCGTAGCGGCTGCTCCCCGTGGGGCTGCGGGGCCGAGGGGAGACAAGGACAGGGCTCCTGGGGGTCCGTGCCACAGCCTTGCCCGCCCCGTGCTGCCCCAGCCAGCGCCCCGGGGTCCCTGCGCCGCGGGTGGGAGGGCGTGCGGCTCCCCCCGCGCACAGCCCTAGGCGAGCACCAGGCCCCTCGTCCTGGGAGTCGAAGGCACAGAGCCAGGAGACTCAGTGGGCTGGGACCAGCCCCCAGGCTGGGGCTCTCCCAGGGGTCTGACCTTCCTGCCTGCACCTGGGCTGGGTGTGGGGACGTGGGGGACGGTGTCCGTCCCCTCGGCTCACCCCTGCCAGGGGTGGGGGCGGAGGGCAGTCAGGCAGCACCCCCAGCCAGCGCCTGCCTCCCACTTCTGCCAGACACCCCATCCCCCCCCCCCCCCCCTGTCACCACCCTCCCACCCCGCCCCTCTCCGCTCTCCGTGCCAGGCCAGACCCCTTCCCACCGCCCCAGCTGCCCCACTGGCTCCCGGCCCTTCCAGCATCCCCCTCTCCTGGGGGGGCAGTGGTGCAGAGGGGCTCCCTGCATCCCGGGAGGCTGCCGGGGATGGGGCAGCTGCGGCGCCCCATGGGGAGAGGCTCACATAAGCAAACATGCAGACAGGACAGGGACATGCCTAGGAAGAGGCCGACACCACGTCTCCAGCACCGGCAGCCAGGGCTCAAGGGTGGGCGAGGGCCAAGGGGACATGGGGATGGGATGGGCAGAGTCCGGGCCCAGGGGACACGGCAGGGAGGAGGGTACTGGGGGATGCCCAGGGTGGCCCAGCAGGGAGGGGCACTGGCATCGCCCAGGTACCGTGGGAAGGGGCGCTTGGGGCACAGGGGTGGAGGAGACACAGCTCGTGCCTGGGAACCCCTCACCTCCCCAGCCTGATCCTGGCCGGAGCTGGGAGCGGGGCCTTTGGCACACTGCCAGGGTCCCAGAACACTGCGCGAGGCTTTCGCCCAGCCAGGTGCTCCCTGGGAGGTGACCAGAAATGGAGGGTGGCATCCAAGCCCCCGAGGCCCCAGCTCCCGTACACACTGGCGTGGCAGGGAACAGGCAGCAGCGCTGCCAGCTGGTTGCTGGGCCGGTACCGGGCCAGGATGCTGGGGCATTGCCCCCGTGAACCGGGGTGCAGCAGCAGGAAGGGACGCCCCGGGGCCAAGCGGCACCTGGAGCATCCCAACGCCGCTCCTCCGCAAGACGGCCCGGGGCGGGGAGAGGGGGACCCCGCGGCAGCACGAGGCCGCCCTTGCCGGGACTGGTGTTGGCCTCACCACGGCTGCAAGGACCGACCACAGCACTCTGCGACGGCACACAGCACGCGACGAGGTAGCGACCCACCTATCCGATAGGTCTAGGGACCGCCTGCTCTCAAGGGAAGGCTGGCGGCTGGTCCGCCTGCTCGACTCGGAAGCGGACTCAGCGTCGCTGCGCCCGTTTGCGGCAGAGTCTACACTACCATAGCGTCTGCCGGGGAGGAGAGGAAGATGATCAGCAAGGCTCCGGGCACCACGCCGCCGCCACCCGCCACGCCCTGGCATCCCCTGCCACTGTGGGGATGCTGGCAGGGAGGCTCCATCCTGGCGGACGGGGCTGGCACCTTGGGCTGGATGCTGGTGAGGAACTGGGCCATGCTGGGACCGCAGGGACAAAGCGCCGGGCAGGCACCCCTGCCTGCAGCTCTGCCTACAGCCACGTCTGTGTCCCCAGCCAGGCCACACCCCGCTGGCCCGGCTCCCAGCAAGGACAGCCAGGGCTTGGGAGTCCCGAAGCCCAGCGAGAACAGAGGAGGGCGGTGACTCAAAAGAGCTCGAAATCTTCCCAGCGAGAAGGAAAGGCTTGGGGCTCGCACCATCCCCCTCGCCCTCGCCTCAGCATCCTTCCCTCTGTCACCCACCACCCTGGGAGCGCCGTCCCTGGTGTCACCCTGGGGACCTGCTGGCCTCTGCTGCCCGTGGGGGGGATTGAGGGAGCAGGTCCTGGGGGGGAGCTGGCTGCGCCCGCGCTACCTAATGGGACGCTGGTCTGAGTAGTCCATCTCATAGCTCTGCATGGAGTCGGTGTAGGAGTCGCGGGAGCTCTGCTGCTGGTGCCTCATGGGGTACTGGTGGACGGAGGCGTTGGGCTGGGAGGTGGTGTAGTACGGCGGCGGGATGCTGTTGCTGGTCTCGCTGCGGTAATCACTGTCCCGGTCATCCACCATGCTGTCAGGGTCATCATCTGCAAGGGGCTGTGGTGAGCAGGATGGGACAGCCCCGCGGCTGCTGCAGCCAGGGATGCCCCAAATCCACCCCGCACCCAGCACAGCCCTGCCACTGCCATCACCGTGTCCCCACCGCTGTGGGACTGGGCTGGGGAAACAGACCCAGGGAGGGGTGAAGGGTAAGCTGCATGCGTTCCCCTCTGCAGAAAGGGGGTTTGGGGGACAGGAGGAGGGCAGAGGGGGGAAATGGGATGTACAGAAGGGGGGAAGAGGAAGACAGGCTGCGGGGACCCTCCCTCTGCCATAGAGGCAAAGCTCGAGCTGCTCATTGCCACCAGGGCACCCCGAGGGCACAGAGCCTCATGGTGCCATGTCCCTGCCAGCCTGTGGGGACAGCCCTGCCCAGGACAGGGCGCTCCGTGCCTCCATCCTCACCCAGCACAGAGCCACAGCACGAGGCCACAGGCTGGACCCGAGCTCCAGGTCCCCTGAGCCCCATGGCACGGCAAAGGAGGATGCGCTGGGGACCACCAGGCTGGGAGGGGAGGAGGGGACAGGATACTTACTCTGCTGTTCTCCCCAGCCAAAATAATTCCAGTTGCCTACAAAAAAAAGGGGCAGAGACAATAAGGATGGAGGCAGCTCTGGGGCAGCAGCAGGAGCTGGCTGGGAGGAACCAGCATCTCCCAGGCACAGTGGCACCAAGCTGGGCTGGGGACTGTGCCCCAGGATGGGTTGGGGAAGCGCCCAGGATGGGGCACATTGGCACTGAGCTGTGCTAGGGACAGGGACTGGGGCTGGGCAACGCCATATGGGAACAGGATGGGGATGGGGCCTAGGGATGGGTGCAGTGGCACTGAAGTGGACTGGGGACAGTGCCTGGGGCTGGGCACAGGGACACCGAGCCAGGCTGGGGACAGTGCCTGGGGCTGGGCACAGGGACACCGAGCCAGGCTGGGGACAGTGCCTGGGGCTGGGCACAGGGACACCGAGCCAGGCTGGGGACAGTGCCTGGGGCTGGGCACAGGGACACCGAGCCAGGCTGGGGACAGTGCCTGGGGCTGGGCACAGGGACACCAAGCCAGGCTGGGGACAGTGCCGGGGGCTGTGTACGGGGACACCGAGCCAGGCTGGGGACAGTGCCTGGGGCTGGGCACAGGGACACCGAGCCAGGGTGGGGACAGCGCTATGGCTGGGCACGGTGGCACTGAACTGCACAGGGGGACAGGGCCCGGGGCTGGGCACAGGGACACTGAGCTGTGTGTGGGACGGGACCAGGCTGTGCTTAGCCCTGGCATGATTACAGAAGGGGAAACTGAGGCACGGTTTGGGACAAACTGAGCTGCCACCCCAAATCCCCCAGGCCCCTCTGCCAGTGCCCCCAGTGAGCCCCCCCTCACCAGTCTCGCTGCCCCTCACCCAGGCCCCCCAGGGGACCGTCCTTACCCACCCCATGGCCATGGCCGCCCCTGGCCCTCTCCCTGGGGCTCAGCCCAACGGGAGGGTTCACACATTGTGGGGCCGGGGGACAGCAAAGGAACACTGGCAGACACGGGAGGGAGGATGGGAATGGGGACGGGGACAGGGTGGGGGTGAGGTTGAGCCCCACTTGGGTTGGGGTCCAAGGCAGGCACAGAGCCCGCTCCTGCGCGTCCCCAACGCAGGGAGCAGGGGAAGACGGGGCAGCAGGGGGGTCCTGCAGCAGGGCAGGGGCAGGGCAGCACTTACAGCACTGGGAGCTGTGGACGGGCAGAGGCTTTTCCTGCTCCTCCTGGAAGGCATACTGGGGAGAGAAAGGCAGGTGAGGGCTGCCTGCTCACGGCACCGCTGCCCCCCACCCAGCGCCCCCGGCCTGACTCGGTGCTGCCTTACATCATCCTGGTCCCGCATGGCATTGAGCTGCTCCAGCTTCTTGGCCCAATACCTGGCCTCCTCCTCAGGGATATCTGCAAGGGCAAAGGCCCCGAGTGGTGCACAACCCCCCCTGACACAAAACAGCCCCCCAGCTTCTGGGGCTACAAGTTTAGACCCCCAACCCCAACCCTGCATCCCATGAGCATCCCTGGGGCTGGGGGCAAGGAAGGATGCACCCCGGTCCTGGGGCGCCCGGGGACAGTACCCACCCAGTGGCAGCTCGAAGCGGGTATCAAGGAGGATTCGGTGGAAAGTGGGGTCCTTGGTGCCTGAAATCTCGTTGTCCGTCATGATGACCTGGGAGTCAAGCGTGAGCCATTCCCCAGGGCCCTCCTGTGGGCAGAAATGGGGGTGAGGGGAGATGCCAGCGATCCCCCTTCCCCAGTCCCACAACCCCACACGCACGCAGGGTCTGGCCCCAAGCAGGGTCCTCCCCAGGCAGGGAAGGGGAAGGCTTTGCCCCCCGCCCAAGGACGGACGGGGGGCTACATGTCCCTTAGGGTTCGGCGGGGGGGTGGACATGCCTGGCTCCCTACCTCATTGGACTGCCGGATGGTCCGGAGGGGGATCCACACCATCCCCACCATGGTGTCCCAGATGAGCCCCTTGTTCCACACCTCCACCGTCAGGCCCAGGTCCAGCCGGTTGATCTCGCTGGGGAGGGGGGGAGAGGTGCCAGGTCAACCCCTCCCCAGCAGCCCCCTGAGGCCCCCCCCCAGTCTCTGCCTGCAGCCCCAGGGCCCAGCTGAGCCCCCCAGGGCTGGGGCAAGGGGCGGCACTGGCAGCGGGGGGGCAGGGGGGAGCAGCAGGGGTGGGGACCCCGGGGGGGGGCCCTGGGCACTCACAACATGAAGTCCTGCTCCCAGGAGGGCAGGTTGCCCCGCACGGCGATGGTTGTGCTCTTGACATTTTGCACCTTCAGCGTCACGTAGGTGTTAAACTTCTCTGCGGGAGCAAGCAGAGGGTGAAGCAGCCCCCAGTGTCTCCCCACCCCACCCCAGCCATGCCCCCGCCCCCCGGACACCCCCCACTGCCACCCTCCCGTGGGGTCCCCCCCGATGTCCTCAGCCCTCCCAGGACGGACCCTGCCGCTGCCGGGGGCGGCTTGGCTGCGACCCCCTCCATCCTGTCCAGGGCACCCCCATCCCTGTGCATGCTCCCCCTCACCCCCGCTTGCCAAATGACACCTCTGGAGCTGAGGCTGAGCCTGGGGTCCCCTTGCCACTCCCCAGCCCTTCCTCTGGTCCTGCCATGTCCAACCGCCCAGGAGTCCCAGCCCCCCCGGGGTCGGCAGGCGGGGGGGAGGCCGCTTACCTTGGGGCCCATCGAACTTGGCCTTTTTCACTGCGGGACAGAGAGGGAGGGAAGAGATTCAGCCTGAGAGCCCCATGCGGGGGGCTGGGACCCCCACCAGGGTGCTGAGGGGGTGAAGGACCCCAGGCCTGGCCACCACAGCCCCTCCCCCCCAGCTGCAAGGTGGGGGAAAGCAGTGGGATCCCTCCTGCTGGTGTAAATCAGGAGTCCCCGGTGCTGGGCACGAGGGAGGGGGATCAGGCAGGAGCTGGAGGTGGGCACTGGAGAGGAGCAAAGGACCCCCCCAAAAAACCTGCTGCTTTGGGACAACTTGAAACATCTCATTGCAACCCCAAACGACCCTTCTGTCATTTAACCCCCCTTGCGCCCCCTCCCACACCCTGCCCCCACTTCTTAATTCAGATCCATTTGGGGAAACAGATGATGTTACTGTACACATCCCAGGGGAAAAGGGGGGTTTGGGGGAACCTTCCCCGGCTCCAGCCCCCGCCGTGGGGCACAGGCCCAGCAGCGCCAGGGTCCCCCTAATCACTGGCCCAGACTTCGTACAGGAACCCCAGGGGGGGCAGGGGGAGGCTGTAACCCCCCACACCCCCCAGCAGCCCCAGGGGTGGTAGAGATGACCCCCCCACACACTGCTGCAGCAAGGAGCCCCCCACTGCAACCCAGTCCTGTCCCCCTCCCAGGGGCACTAAGGGGGTGATTCCATGGGTGGGGGGTTGCATCTGGGCCAGATCCTGCTCAGCACCACGGGAACAAAAGCCCCCGATTCTGGCTGATCTGCCCCCAGCTTTACACCAGCGTTGGGGGGGGGGCAGCTGGGCAGAGCCAGGCACCAACGCTGCCGACGCTGGGGTGGGGGGGCCGAGGGGCTCACGGGAGGGGGCCAGGCGGGGAGGGAATGACACAGCACCCGGAGAACAGTTAAATGACGCGGGTGCCATCGGGTGGACCAACGTGACCGGGGGGAGGGAGGGAGGGGGCCGGCCAGCGGGACACCGAGGAGGGATGAAAATAGCCCTGGCGGTGTCACAGGTAATTTGGTTCCAGGCACGCACCACTCGCCAGCCGCCGGCACTGGGGGGGCCGAAGGGGCTCCAGGGAGGCAGGGGTGCACGAGCAGCCCCCACCCGGCCCCAGGGCACCTCTGGGGAAACTGAGGCAGGGGGAATCATTCGCTCAGCCTCAGCACACCCCTCAGAAAACAACCGGGGAGCCTTCGGCTCAGGCGCCAGCCCTGCGCTGGAGGGCTCCTCTGCCCGACCGGAGGCTGCCACTCGCGGCACCTGCAGCCGTGCTGCCGAGGAATCACGGGACTCCGGGAGCTGCGGCTTCACTCAGGGATGGAGGGGTTCATGCGTGGGGGGTTGGTTTGAGGCCAGGCACGAGGCCTGGGGGCCCCAAAGGTCCCCTCACGTCGCCAGGTGGGGAGCCCGGGGACTGTGGGGAGGTGGCCAGCATTGCTGTGCGTGGTGATATTTTATGATCTGTATTTTATATAACGGATTGTTTACAGTTATTCTATAGGTAACAGATCATTGACGTTCTATTATACCGCCGTGCTTGGTACCAGGGCCTGCCCGTGCTGCGTGCTCAGAGCGGCGCAGGGACCCCCCTGCGTGGGAGCTCGCCCTTGCCCCGGACCCAGCTGCACCCGCCGGGGCCGACCGCTCTCCCGCAGCCGCTGCCTCCGAAACGGGAGAGCAGAGGAAGGAAAAGCTCCAAAAATATCCGAGCTGACAGGAACAAACAATTACCCGGGGAGCACGTGGCTCTCCCGGCTGTCAGCTACTGCCGGGGAGAAGCCCCGCTGCCACCATCTGCGGCTGACGGCCCCAAGCGGGCCCTGCTGCCCCCCCCGCCCACCAGCGAGGCCCCGGAGCTGGTGCAGGGGTGGCGGGGCCCGGGGTGCCAGAACCCAACCCGACAAGGGGCTGGGGGGAGTGGGACCCCATGGGAGCTGGGGACCCCCGCAACAGGCTGGAAGCCCCAAGGTGCTTCCCAGGCTGGGGGAATCGGCCTCCTCCTGGGGGGGGGTGCTGGGCAACCGGGGAAACCGAGGCAGCTGGTGGGGATCGGGCTTGGCGACGGTGTGAAAACCAGGCTGGGCTGTAGGCATCCCACTGCAGCCTGTCTGTCTGTCTGTCCCACTGTCCATCCACCCATCCCTCCGTCCGCCCATCCATTCACCTGTCTCTCCATCCGCCCATACCTCTGTCCGTCCATCCCTCTGTCCGTCTGTCCTTTGACCACCCACCCACCTATCTCTCCACCTTCCCCCTCCCTCCATCCATCCTTCCTCCCTCTCCCCCCCCCCCCTCCCCATCCACCCGCCCATCCATCTGTCTGTCTGCCTGGTGTCCTGTCAGACACCCCCCCTCCCGGCCAGCCCCCCTGTCCCCTCTCAGCCCCCGCCCCCCAGGGCCACTTCAGCCCAGGTTCATCCCCCCCAGTCCAAAGCCCCTGGGGGCTGCGCATGGCCCCAGCCCCTCGGGAAGGGCAGGGGGAGGCTGGGGGGAGGCTCTGGGGTGGCACCTCCACCCCCGGGGACCCCAAAAATAGGGTGACAAAAATAGCTGCCCCACGCAGCAGCGAGGGGGCAGCGGGGGAAGCCCAAACCCACGGGAGCTGTTCCCTGCCATCCGCCCCCGCTTCGCTGAGGGTGTCACCGGGTGACAGAGGGTCCCCTCCAGGGGAGCAAGGCCATGGGCCCCCCCCAGGGGCCGGCGGGTGGCACGCGGGGGCCCCTGGCACTGGCATGGCTGCCGCCCCTGTTGCTGTGGCACTGCCAGGGGACAAGGACACCGGGAGGGTTGGGGGGTGGGGGCACAGCCCCCCATTCCGCCAGGCTCAGGCAATGGTGAGGGAGCCCCCTCCTGGCTCCCCCCAGGGAGGGGACACTGGGGAAGCCCAGACCCCCCACACCCCACCCTGTCCCCAGCCGCCACCCCCGGCACCCACAGGTGCCACCCCCACCCCAGGGGGGCCGCAGGGCCGGGGGGGGAGAAGGGACCCCCCCAGCTCCCCCCCCCCAATGAGCACCCGACCCAGGGTCAGCGCGGCCCAGCCCCAGATTCTCTCGCACCCCGAGCTGGGCAGGTCGGGCGTGCTGGGGTGCAGGGATCCCCAACCTGCGCCACCCCCCCAGGCCCTCCCAGTATGGGACGACCAGCACCACTAACTGGGCCCCCACTAGCACCAGACCCCCAGCTCCTGCCCTGGCCCCCCAGCTGCCCGCACCCCCCAGCTCCCTCATGCCCAGGTGGGGCAACGCCTGCAGGGGCTCTGGGTGATAGGGGTGGGCTGTGATTTGGGAGGGGCGGGGTGGTATTTAGGGGTTTGGGGGGGATGGGGGGTTTCGGGTGTTTCAGGGGGGTGTTGGGGGGTGGGAATGTGGAGGTGCTTGGGGACAGATGGTGCTTGGGGGTGGGGGCTGGCTGGCTTAGGGGGGGAATTGGGGCTTGGGGGTAGCTGGGGGCGCTGAGGGGGGCGCCTAGGGTGCGTTTGGGGGGGGGGTTGGGAACGCGGGGGGCTGCGTCTGCGGGGTGGGGGTGCTCGGGGACAGGCGCGAGGGGTGGGCCCCCCCGGGCGCTGGGGGTGGGGGGGATGTGGGGGGGTGGGGCCTCGGCGGGCGGGGTTGCGCCCACCCCAACCCCCTCCAGCTTCCCCACCCCCACTCCCGGGTCCGGCGCCGCGCGCGCGTCCCCGCCGGTTATTATAAATCCGGCGCCGTTTTTTGTGAATGAAGCCGTTCCCACGCCCCCCGCCCCCCCCCCCCCCAATCCCCGCCAGCCCCGGGGCGTCCCCCGCCCGCCGGGGGGGGGGGGGGGGGGGGGGCGACGCGGGCGGCGGGGGGGGGGGGGGTCCCCCCGGCGGACCCCCGGGGCTGCCCCCCCCCCGCGCCGTGCCCCCCCCCGTACCTCCGACGCAGAGCAGCGACATCGTCCCGGGGGCGCGGGGCCGGGGCGCGGGGGCCGCGCGTTAGCGGGCGGCCATCTTGCTTCAGCACCGGGGACAGCTCCTGACGTCAGCCCCGCCGCCCCCGCCTTAAAGGCGCCGCCCGGCGCCGCCCCCTCCAGCCCCCCCCTCCCCGCGCCGGGGGTGGGGAGGGCGAGCCCGGGGGGGGGGGGGAACCCCGGGTCTGCCCCGAACGTGTGGGCCCAGGGGGTCCTGCCCGGGGGGGCTGGTGGCTTGTAGAGCTCGGGGGGCTCTGTCCCGCCTGCACAGCCCGGGGGGGGGGGGGGGCGGGTGCAGCGTTTACCCCATCCCGGGGGCAGCGGGGAAGGGGCTCGCAGCCCCGGGCGCCCGGGCCGTGCCTGATCAGAGATGGGTCTAAGCGGGTGGGGGTAAATTGTCGCCATCCCCCCCCCGAAGGGTCCCCTCTCTCCACCTCCAAACGCCACCTCCCAAGAGGCTGCTCGGGTCGGGGCACAGCGACCCTGGCTCGGGGCTGAGAAGCTGCCCTGGGCCCAGGGAGGGGCAGCACCGCGGCTCCAGCGCTTCCCCCCACCCCCCCCCCCACCCAGGGATTAGTGGGGGGGTTACGGCAGAGCCCCCAGCTCCGTCAGCCAGGGACGGGAGCTCAGTCCGATTTTCATCCTGCGCCTGTCCCCGTCTGCCTGCCTTCTTGCTCCGGAGCCAGGTGACGGACTCACCCTTCCATCCCAGTGCTCCCAGTGCCACTATAGCACAAGCAAGCATGGCGCCATGCCAGTCCCATGGGACCATTGTGTCTTGCAGGGACCAGCAGAAGGTGGGGTCAGGGACACTGGGGGACAAAAAAATGCCAAGGGAAACTGAGTCACGCGGCAGCAAAGGAACACGCGCAGGACCCAAGTGGCCTGGTCTGATCTCATGTACTGGCCCCTGGTCACTAATGCATGGTCCCAGCAGGGCCCAGCCCCCCAAGAAGCAGTCATAGGCCTGGAGTGGGTCAGCCTTCTGCCAGGAGAGGACTGGGGTGACTGGTGGCAGCTGCAGGAGGCACAGAGGGTGGACGTCCATGTGAGCCAGCACACAACCCCAGGGCGGGCACGGAGCCCGAGCCCATGCACATCCCCATGTGCACACACGCATCTGTGACAGCACGTGTGCGTGTGTGTGTATGCGCACGCACCCTGCCCTCAGCCACACCCATGCACCCGCACACCCGTGCACATGGACACCCCCGAGGTGGCAGGGCCACCCGCTGCAGGCAGCAGGGAGGCCCCTGGAGCCAGGCTGGGAGCAGCAGAGCTGCCAGCTCCCTCCCTCCCCCCCCAGGAACCTGGGCAAGGGGCGGTGGGGGGACGTCCTGGGAGGTGGTGTCGAGGGCGCAGAGGTAGGCAGGGTCCTGCCTGCCGGGAATCAGAGGCACGGAGAGCTAGGCCGGCAGTGTGGGGATGCCGAGGTGGTCCTGCCGCAGGACCCCCGCCCAGAGCAGCTGGCTCAGCCCCATCCCCTTCCCCATCGGCTCCCCTGGCTCTCTGCTTCCCAGCAGTTCTGCCCCAGGGACGGCAGAGCCGGCCCGCGATGGGGTGGGTGCCAACGCCTGGCATGGCAGCTAGCACTGCTGCTACCTCCCCCTGCCCCCTCTGGGGTGGGGTTTGCCCCCCTTCTGCCTCCCACCAGCACCTAAAAAGCCCTTCCAAACTCCCATGAAGTTGGGGTGACGCCCATGATGATGGACCAGCTCTGCTAAACCAGGCTGGCTGCATGGTACCCCCGCAGCCCTGGCATCGTGTCCCACAGCGCCCACACCCATGGCCACCATCCTGGCAGTGCCCCACAGGAGGTGCAGGATCCCCCCAGATCCTGCCAGGGCCCTTCCCCACAGCCAGGGACGTGCCAGGCCCTTCCCAACACCCCCAAGGTCTCACCAGCCCTGGGTGTATTTTTGGGTGCTGTCTTGTGGCATCTCCTCCCTGCTCCTGTGGGTGTTGCAGCCCCAGGGCAGGAGAGCCCTGCTTCAGGCAGGACGCATCCCCTCCGCTCGTGGCCAGCACATCGCCTGCGCGCACTGACACACACACGTGCCCCACCACAGCGCTGCACGCGAACACACACCCAGGCTCCTGCACACACAGATTGGCACGCACGCCCCCACGGAGACACGCACATGTGAGCACGCACACACGAGCAGCACGATATCCCATGCACACATGAGCACACACACACAAGCACACACACGATATCCCATGCACACGTGAGCACACACACAATATCCCATGCACACGTGAGCACGCACACGTTATCCCATGCACACATGAGCACGCACATGCAAGCACACACACGTTATCCTACGCATGCAGGCACACGCTGCTTTAAACTCACCCTTTTCAAGCCAAACAGCAATTCTTCAACAGGAAGCTTCTCCTTGTTCAGCGCAGCCCATCTGGCCCCCACCTCCACCGAGGGGGCTGCACCCGCTGCTGCCCGATGCCGCCCTTGCCCCAAAGCACCCCCCTTCCAGCCCCGGCACCCACCACTGAGCTGTTCCCCTGGAGACACCTTCGGGCTTATTTTCTGCCCCAAGCCCTCGTATGAAAACAAATCTCATCGGAAGGGGAAACATTCATGAACCGCTCTTGAGTTCTTTCCCCCAACAAACTGGCTTTTGATCAAAAATAAGGATAAAAAAATTATATTCAGGAGAAAAAAACAATCAGAAAGCAATCTCCAGGCCTTGAAATTCCTTATTTCCAGGAGCTGAATTCCTGCAGCCCGCCTCTCACGCTGCTTCCCTCCCTACACGGCCATTCCCTCATCCCCAAAGCATTCCGTGCTTGGCCACAACGGTGCCCACGCCCCCCGGCGCAGGCAGTGCCCGGTGCAGGCAGACCCCCACCAGCAGGATGCTCACACCCCGGACCAGCTTCTCCTGCGGCTCCTGGGCCTCCAACGCCAAAAAAGCCCAAACCTCCTTGATCCTCCCATCCTTGCCACAAAAACCTGGGTCTCGCCCGCCTGATGCCAGCGTCACTGCTGGGTGACCGGGCTCCAGGGACACACCGGGCAGCTGCTGCGCCTCCTGGCAGAGCCATGAAGAGGAGCCTGGAGGAGCCAGGCCCTGCCAGGACATGGGACGGGCCATCAGGCAGGGCTGGAAAACCCACGGGCAGCAGGCAGGAGGGCGGGCAGGGGGCAAGGGGCAGGGCAGGGCACCCAGCAGGGACGGGGGGGGGTTGTCCCAGTGGGCAGCACCAGGAAGGACCTATAACGAAGCCAAAACCAGCGGTTCAACCACACGCAGAGGAGGTGATCAGCCTGCCACCCCCAAAACCTGAGGCGAATTGTATTCATCAGGAGGATGGATGCTAAATCCATCCAAACCGCTGGTGGCATGGGCAGCTGACAGCCCCCCGTGCTCGCTGGGGGGCGGGTTCCCCACGGCAGAGCACAAAGTCGAGGAAAACTCAGCTCTGGGTGGGAGCAGGAGACAGGCTCCGGGTGAAGGGGTCAGGCAAGACCCTGGCCAGGACCCTTTGGGCATCCCTGCAGCGCACGTGACACCGGTGGGGCCTGGAGGACGTCACCCCACAGGAGCCTCCGACGCCCTCGGGGCTGGGGCACACTGGGACCAACAGGGCTGGGGCTCCGCAGCCGGGACCTGCAGTTGCTGTTCCCCGGTGATCGGATCCTGCCACCACGCTGCGAGCAGAGATCAGCCCCCACAGCCCTGCTGCCCTACAGCCCCCCCGGTCCCCGAGGCTGCCATGCACCCCCGCTTCACCCCCAAGGCTGCCATGCACCCCCGCTTCACCCCTGAGGCTGCCATGCACCCCTGCTTCGCCCCCGAGGCTGCCATGCACCCCCGCTTCACCCCCGAGGCTGCCATGCACCCCCGCTTCACCCCCGAGGCTCTACAGCTGCGAGCGCCTGTGGGCACCCCCGGCTGAGCATCGTGGTGCTCAGTGCTCGGTGCTCGGTGCTTGGCTGGGAGGACGCGGGCAGGCAGCGCTGGAAGGGGCAGCGTGGGAGTCTGTCAGGCAGGCAGGGACCTCTCTGTGCGTTTGTCCAGTTTTGAGGGTCCCTGGCGTGGGGGCTTGTGGTACCTGCAGCAGCCCCTTCCTTGGGAGACCAAGCCAAAGCAACCCCCAAAGCCTCGGAGGCTCCACGCCTCCCTTTCGGCCCACGCCTTCCCACCCCCCGGGGTCCCTCCATCCCCCCGGCGTGGGTGCTGTCCTGCAGGCGTGCCCGGCCGCTGGCGCAGCCTCTGCAGAGCAGTGACCTCCCACGAGCCCAACAGGGAGCAGCCGCTCTTCGGGGCGGCCGAGAAAGTTCCCGGACAAGGATTATTCCTCGCCTCCATCCGGCTGCTTTTCCCCACGCGCCCTCCGGGCTTGGGGGCTGCTCTGGCTGCTTTTTGGGGGGAAAGGCTCTGCAATGGCACTGGGAGCAGGGCATCACCCTGGGCACCCGTGGGAGTAGCGGGTGGGGATGGAGGCACTGGGCACAGCAGCAGCACCAGCGGCACCAGCAGCACCAGCGGCACCAGCAGCACCAGCGACACCAGCGGCACCAGCGACACCAGCGGCACCAGCAGCACCAGCGACACCAGCAGCACCAGTGGCACCAGCGGCACCAGCGGCACCAGCGGCCGAGGGCTCGGTGAAGTGGCAGCTGTGCTATGACGTGAGAGCGAAGACGTGGTGGATGGTGAGTGGGGGTGGCCGAGCTGGGGTGCCAGGGTCAGGTCTCGGACGCTTGATTTTGGAAGGGGGGAGGCCACTCACAGGGCAGAAGTGGGACTTTGGGCCAAGGATTACGCCGCAGCCCTGGCTGGGACCAAGGCGAGGGAGGTTTGGGGTGCAATCTGCTCACCGATGCCTGTTTGGTCGGGCGGCTTCCATGCATCGGGGGCTTGGCTGTCTGTCTCCTCCTGCTCATCTCAGCCTTGCCCTGGGTCCCAGCCAGCCCTGGGATCATGCTGGGTTGTCACCACCCCGCCTCACCCCCAGTGCTTTGCTCCCATTAATGTTTTTTGGAGAAAACCTTGCTGCCAGCAGGGAACAGCATCTACCTCCTCAGCTGAGGAGGTCTCCGCTGGCATGAGTCCCACCCAACCTCCGCCAGCCCCCGTTCTCGGGACGGCGCCCACAAGAGGACCTGGGTGTCTGTACATCCTCCAGCACCCACCCTGGCTCAACGCAGGGGCTGGGGATCACCTTAAACTGGATTTAAGGCTGGGTTTGGGCACCGCCCTGAGCTGGTTTTGGGAAGGAGAGGAATCCCTCCACAGCTTCGCAGCCAGAGGTTGAGCCCGGGGCTGTGGATCCCCGGGGAACAGCCAAGGTTTCTGCCCAGGCATTCGCAGCAGCTCCCAAGCACCCGTCCCCCTTTGCAAGGGACCCTGCAGCTCTCCTGGGCTGGTGTGTGGAATTTCTGGGAAGCAGATGGGCTGAGCGGATTCCTGCCGGGAAACACCAGCCATTGCCACCGCGGCAGCTCGGGCTTGCGAGGGAAGCCCGAAAGCCCCAGCCGTGAGCAGCACCAGGCACTCAGGCAGGGACAAGCCCCAGGGACGCTCCAGTGTCCCCATCCTCGTGCAGGGATGGCACCCGGCATCGTGCCAGCTCCGCCAGGGATGGGGCACGGAGGGCAGGGCAGAGCAGGAGGCCAGATCCTGCCGTGGGCGGCTGCAGTTTCCAGGGCAAGAGACTGGGCCAGTATCAAAGGGCTGTAGGTGGAGGGCACCGGCTTTTTGGCCCCCCCAGCAGCCCCCTGTGCTGTGGCGGGAACACGGTGCCCCTTCACTCGGGAGCACCCACGCTTCCCCGGTGGCCCCGCTGCCCTGCCTGCCACCGCGAACAGAGCCGGGGCTTCAGAGCAAGAAAATTGGGCCTTTGAGGCGGCCCCCGCAGCCCCGCGCTGCCTCCGGCCATGGCCACCGGCATGGGGGAGCCGGGTCGCGCCAGGACACGGGGGCAGCAGGCGACGCTTGGCAAGCCGGAAGGGGGGCTGGCGGGAGCCCGGGGGCTCTGGGGGTGTCGGGGTGGCCCTGCCGCTGGCACGTGTGCCGGCTCTCGCAGGGGTAGGCAGGGCCGCTCGCCACAGCAGTCACGGGGTTTGGGAGGGTTGAGGGGGCAGTGGGCATGTGGGGAGGTGAGAAAATGCAAACGGGACCCTAAATCCCAAATGGACCCTAAATCCCAAATGGGACCCTAAATCCCAAATGGACCCTAAATCCCAAATGGGACCCTAAATCCCAAATGAGCCTGGTCCTTTCAGCTCCCTCAGCTCACGTTTCCCGCCCAGGTGACAAGCACATCCGCCGCCTGCTTTTAACCCCCCAAAGCATTTGGGGAATCCACCTTCTGCGCCCGCACCCCTGGGAGATGCCGGCAGCCCCCAGGACTGCAGCACTTGGAAAAAAATGTCGTTTTGCTGAATCAGGGCTGAGCGGAGACTCTTTCACTGGGGACGAAAGATGTGGGATGCTGCAGCCTCTCCCTGGCTCCCATACAGGGATCTCTGGCTGGGAAAGTGCCCTGGCAAAGGTCGGAGCATCCCGGGAGCCAGCCCACACTCCACCCGCACTCCCAGCGCCAATTCTGCCCCATGGCCGCTGGCAGCAGCGCCCGTCCTGCCTGGCTGGGGGGCACCAGCCCCCCGTGATGGGCAGGGTGTCTCCCTGCCGTGCTGCGCCCCAGGTTGTCGCATTTTGCATCACCCCATGTAAAAGAGGAGCAGAGGTTGGGGCTGACGCAGAGGGATGCGCTGGGCGCCCAGGCTTTGCATCGGCCCCTCCCAGCACGCATCCATCAGCCGTCTGAAGGGCGCGTGATGGATTGACCAACAGAGGAAAAAAATTAATCAGGCTGGAGGTAGCTATGAATTACACGGCTAAAAATACCTCTGCGGCGTCTCCTGCCAAGACGTCCCCAAGCAAAGCACCCGGGAGCCCGCGTCTCCGCTGACACCCCATTGATCACCCCCGCTTTTTGCGAGGCGGGAGCGAGCGTCTGCACACGAGCGTTTCACGGGCTCAGCTGGCTTCGGCGCAGCCGATTTACTGCCGAGCCCCGGCAGGGCTGCAGCGGGCAGATCAGTCAATGCCTGCGCACAAGTCCCTGAGTCAGCAGGTATCGAGCGCGGGGCGAGGCCGCGCATCTCGGGGAGGCTCGGCTGCGGCAGGAGGAAGGGAGGGAACCGCTCGCCAGCGGCCTGCGTGAAGAGGCGCCATCGGGGTGGGCTGCGGCGGGGGCTGCCAGACCGGGCCTTCGCCGCTGCAGGTGCCCGGCAGTGCCCGGGAGCCACCGGCGGCCTGGGCCCTGGTCCAGTGTCGGCCCCTCTGCGGCACCATCGCTTCCAGCGACAAGGGGCGCTGGGACGGGCGCTGGTGGGTAAAACCGGGGTCCTGCACACCCCCACCCCAGCCTGTGCCTGGGAAGATGGGTGGCTGGGGGGGCGTGAGGGAGTGCCCGACGGCACCACTGTGTCCCCAGCCACTGCGCCCATCCCTGGCGGTGCCGTTCCGTGGGGTTTATACAAAAAAAGGGTTTTTCCCCCCAGTTCCCAGGATGCTGCTTCTCCCGGTGCTCCCAGCGCCAAGGGCCCCCCCACGTCCTTGGGGGGCAAGGGGGTCCCAGCCTGGCAGCACCTCCGCGAAGGGAGGCCCGAGGAGCCCGGGGCTACCCCGGCTCACGGGTGGCTTCCCCAGGCCCAGAGCCGGAGGCCACGGCGATGGGCTCCCTGCGGCCCCCGCAGGCCGGGGCTCGCCCGTGGGCCAGCACTAGGTGGCAGCAGAAGAGCGCACACGGCCACGGCCACGGCCACGCTCGGCAGCGGGGCTGGGTCCCGCGGGGCTCGGGGGCCGCCGGCGGGGACGGGGGACGGGGAGGGGGCGACGTTTGGGGGCGACCGTGGGCCCGAGGGCGGGGTGCGGGGGGACACGGCGACCCCGGGCTGCTGGCACCCAGTGTGTCCTGGCAGGCTGGCACCTCCTCCCGTGGGTGCCACAGCGCTTGGTGGGGTCACCCCTCCCACCCACCCCACCCCAGACACGCGTGTGCGGAGGCAGGCACACGTCTGCACGCGCACAGCGCACACGCAGGGGCTGGCGGGCTCCCGCCCACGCAAACACGTGTGCAAGTACCCGTGCACACACACACACGTGCATGCACACGCCCCTCATGCACGCACACACCCGCCAGCACACGGGTGCGCTCACAGAGGCACGCACACACGTGCGAACGCGCACACATGCGCAAACAGCACACGTCACACCATGCAAACACCACGAACGTGCAAACATGCACACAGGTGCAAACACGCACACGTGCAAACATGCGCACAAAACAAACCAACCATACATGCACACATGCAAACACACACACATGCAAACACACATGCACATGCAAACACACGCACCCATGCATGTGCACGGATGCACACCCATGCATGTGCACACATGAACACGCGCCGACAATCCCACGCACGCACGCGCCGCCACGCGGAGGCACGGCCGGGCCCAGGCAGGCGCCTGCGCACACCCGCGTGCCCTCCCGCGCGCGTACGGACTCGTGCACCCTTGCGGAGAGGCACATGCACGCACACAGCCATGCACACACACCCGTGCCGGCACTTGCACGCACACTCACGGCCCTCTCCAAGGTTGCTTGTTAAAAAGTACCCGGGTAGGTAAATAGGGGCAAGGCTGGGGGCCGGCGGCTGGGGGGCCGGGGCGGCCGCGCTGGGGGGGCTCAGCCCAGCTGCTAATGACCCACAGCCGGTGCCAGCTCTCTAATCCGTGCAGAGGTTCAGGACAAACTGTACCAGCGATTATATAAACCGACTCGCCTCTATTTATTTAATTCCCTTTTATTTATTTACTGCTCAGCCAATTGAAGGCAGGGGAGTGGTGCATCCCCCGGCCCTCTCCCAGCCCCGCCGCGGTCCCAGCTGCCCGCCGGCCAGCGCCAAGGGCGGCCGTGGGCCCCAGCACACCATGTGTCCCCCCGCCGCGGGCCCGCGGGTGCGCCCGTGTTCCTCAGCCTGTGCACGGTGGTGCCTTGCGGCGCGGCGCATGTGTGCACAGACACGCAAGCGTGCATGCGTGCGCAGTGGCGCGTGGGCACACGTGAGTTCACATGCGCAGGCGTGTGCACGTGCCCACATGGACACACGTGCGTTTACAGCCACGTGTGCAAGTGCATCCCTGCACAAACGCACCCGCGTTTGCACGCCGGCACCATGCGGGGGGCGCTTGGCTCTGCCAGCCCCTGTCCCCCGACCCAGGCGGTGATATGAGGACACGAGGCCCCAGCCATGTCCCCAGGGGGACGAGAGCCCAACAGGGCCCAGACTGGGAATGGGGGGGGCCAGTTCCCATGGGATGTGGGATGCGTTTGGAGCCCCCCGTGTCCCCCTGGCGCAGTGGTGGCTCGCTGAGCCAGAGGACTCCCACCCTGAGACCCTTCTCCCTTGGGGCTGACATGGGGGGGCTGAGGGGGGGGCTGAAGGGGCACAGGGTGGGGGATGCTGGACCCTGCACCCCGCTCCCGCCGGCGGCACCCTCACCATAGCATGGCCCGCCCTGCCCCCACCGTTACATAAAGGCACGATTACAGGAAATCAAGGGGCCAAATGTCTCACTCAAATTAATAACTGACTTCCTGCGGTTGCAGATTCACCTTCTGCGCTTGTTTATCCCCCCGCCCCCCTGCCCGCTTCGGTTAATGCTCCCCCGGTGCTGTTTGCCATTAACCGGCTCTGGCACCATGGGGAGGGTGACACTGGGGCCCAGTTACCCCACTATAGCCCAGGCAGGGATGTGGTGGGAACCCTGTCCCCATCCGTCCTGGTCCAGCTTGGGCAGG
Source organism: Gorsachius magnificus (assembly GCA_034008185.1). NCBI lineage: Eukaryota > Metazoa > Chordata > Aves > Pelecaniformes > Ardeidae > Gorsachius > Gorsachius magnificus. The sequence continues at coordinate 5,998,142 of CM067101.1, read as the reverse complement.
AGTGGGGATCTGGGGTCCCGTCTGCTCTGCCACCGCCTGCCCAGTGCCCTTGGCCTTGGCCCCCCAACCAGCTCCTGTGCGGGGGACAGGGCTGGGGACATGGCGGGGGCTTCAAGCCGAGAGTGGTGGGACATGGCCAAGGCTCCCTCCTGTCCTCACGCCGGGGACAGGGTCCTTCCACACCCTCCCCACCTCCCTGCACCCTGCCCAGGCAGGGCCAGCCCATCCCAGCCAGCCCGGCAGGGCCCGGTGACCTCCCCATCGCCAGCATCGCCTGTCCCCGGAGCTGCATGCTCCCCCCCCAGCAGCCTCCCAGTGCTCCCCGTGCTCCCGTTTTGTAAGTGGGAGCAGGGCTGGCTCGCCGGGAGCTGGGGCTGGGCGCCGGGGAGCCGGGGCCAAGCCATTGTGCTGTGCCGACGGCTCACGCGGGAGAGCTGGTGCTCCCGGATGAACCCGGCTGGCGCAGCCATTTCCTGGTGCGTTTCTTCTATATTCCAAAAAAAAACAAACAAAATTCTTCTTAAACCAGTTAAGGTTGCTAAGAGACAACAATGTGCTTTACATGGTGCCTCATTGACTAAGCCCAGCTCTTAATAAGCTCAGAAATGAACGGCGAGCGGCTTGGAAAGCCACCACTGCGGGGCCGGGGGCCGAGCGCCGCAGCTTCCTTCCTCCCCACAAAATATCCTTAACTCTGCCCCTGGCAGCCCCAGGGAATGGCCCCTCTCCCCCAGGGTGTCAGAGCTGGCACCCCGCTGCCACCCCCCTCAGCTCCCCTGGGGGCCACAGGCACCCACGGGGTCCAGCCACGCACCGCTGGCACCGGCAGAGCTTCGGAGCCGCCTGCTTGGCACAGCCACAGTGCCGAAAGCTGCCTCCGCACCCGGCTGCCGAACACCCACCGGCCCGGCTGGCTCGGCGCTGCCCGTCCCTGGCGCAGCGGGTGGTTGGGTGCCGTGAGCCCAGCTACGGGCGATAAATCAGTCAGCGGTGCAAGAGCAAAGCGTTTCTGCGCAGGGCCCAACTCGGTGTCTGCACCCTCGTCGGCAAAGCTGCGGAGAGAGGGGTCAGGCTGGGCTCCTTGGCGCGGGGCGCAAGGCGGGTGCTGAGCGCGCTGGGGCTTGGGCAAGGGCCCTGCCGGCGGCGTGTGCAGGCAGGAGCAGGCAGGCAGTGGGGGCCAGGCAGGAGCGGGCAGGCGGTGGGGGCCAGGCAGGGCTGGCAGCCAGCTGGCGCAGCAGGGCGGCCGCGGGGCATTTGCGCGCCGGCGGTGGGTAATGGGGGGACAGGCTGAGGTTGTCCCCTCTGCCACTCGCCCGCCCTGCCCCATGTGCCACCCCCAGCCTGCACCGTGCCAGGCGTCCCCAGAGGGATGGCTCCTTCTCCACCAGCGGCCTGGCCATCGGGGTCCCCTGTGGGGACAGCACGGGGACAGGGATGGCTGAGATGGGGGGACAAGTCATCGGCAGGAGGCAAGGAAGGCGGTTAGGGCAGGGCCAGGAGGAGCTGTTTGGGGGTGCACAGCGTGAAGTTTGGGGCACCTTGGGCTGAAGCCAGGCACTCTCCGCGCCCCAGTGCATGGCACTGCTGCCCCTTCTTCGCCGCAGCTCCCAGAAGAGCTCAGCGCCCTCTTTTCTCCCTCCACCGGAGATGTCCTCCGGCCTCTGCAGTGGGGTGAACCAGACCCCAAGCATCCCCATGTCCCCCAGCTCCAGGTGCTGGCTCGGTGCCCCAAATGGTGACAAACCCAGCCTCAGCCCTGCCACAGCTCTGGCCCCGGGGGGAAAGGGGACGCTGTGGGCTCCTGGCTGCTTCCAAAACAGTCTGGGAGGAAAAGCTGGAGCAGGAGCACAGGTGTGAGGAAGAGGAGGATGGGGGGGTGGGCAGCACCCTGCTTGCACAGGCCCCGGGCGCTGGGGCACCCGTCAGCGCATGGAGCCTGGGAAAGGCGATGGCTGAGTTGACTTTGGCTGGGGCGCGTGGCTCCCGCTCCCGCCTTGCCCTGCCGACGGCGGTTTCTCCCAGCGCCAGCCCCCGCGGCCTGGAGGGGGGCCAGCACCCCGGCTCCCTCCCGGCAGCGCTGCCCCCCGGCGTCCCGCGGGCGGCGGCAGGGGGGTGCCAGCCCACGGCGCCTCATGCTCACCCGGCACCCCCTTCCCCGGGGGGCTCGGGTACCGCTTCTCCCAGCGCCGGGGGCAGGCGGGGGCCGGGGCCGGATCCACGCCTGCCTTGGCCACGTCCCCAGCTTTTCAGCTTAGTGCTCAAATCAGCTTGCGAGGTGCCGGCTGCTTAGCACCCAAATCCCCAGCCAGAGCTAAAAATAACCCCCAGGCTCGGCGGGTGGCAGCCGGCACCGCTCGGCACTGCCTTGGCATCGCCACGGAGGGGCCCCAGAAGTGCCGAGGGGGAGGGGGGACACAGGGACCGGGGGCAGGAGCTTGTGGCCCCATCGCTTCAGCTGGGTGCCCTCGCCCGCCACAAGGCACCTCGGGTCTCTTGTCCCCAGAAAGAAGAGAGGTGGTGGAGGTAGGGAGGTGGCCCAGCAGTGCCACCACTTCCTCCGGCTGGCACGACTGGGAGCGGTGCCAGGAGCTGCCGGGCTCGCAAGCAGGGCCGGGGATTTTCACCCACTGGCAGGATCTCAGCGGTAAAGCCGGGGGGGGGCTCAGGGGGAACATCCTCATCCTCCCCCTGCAGCACCGGCGCTGCTCTCACACCGCCCCTACCCACCCTTGTCCCCAGCACGGCCCCGGTGTGGCCCAGGGGCCATGGGCCCAGCCGGCCACCCCGCCTGCGAGTTTGTGCAGCCTCAGCCCCCAAGGGAGGTGCCCGGGGGTGCTGGCGCTGGGACCCCTGGGCTGTGGGGGGGAGCACCGCTGCCACACCAGAGGCAGAAAAGCTGAGCTCGGGAAGCCTCAGTCCCCGTCCCTGCCGCCAGTGGGGCCACGGGCGAGGGCTGTCACCCGCCCCAGCACGGGTGGCACCTTCACACCTGCGGGGACGGGGACAGGGACGAGGTGCCCCCGAGCCCCACGCCGGCAGCGCCCGTGCCTGGCAGCACCCGGCCGCCTCGGCCGCGCCTGCCTGCAGCACGCTCAGAACATCACCGGAGCCGTCACCGGTTTAAAAATAGCGTCTCAGCAGAGTGCAACCGCGTTCCCTAAAAGCCATGTGGTTCGAGTTAGAGGATTAATTGGAAATGCTTATTTTGATTTGCAAAGTGATTGGATTTTTCCAGGGCATTTTGAAAGGAAAAAAGTCTGAATTTAATTATCACTATTCCAAAAAGCACCATGGGACCGAGGGTTTGGGGCCGTCTCATGTTTGCTTCACACCCCTCTCCAAAATGCAGGCAGGCCGCGGGGGGACACGGCAGGGACGCGGCAGGGACGCGGTGGGGACGCCTCTCTACGCCCCACACCCGCTGCCAGGCTGGTCCCCAGCTCCCGGCGGAGGGCGAGGGGCCGGGGCCGTGCGTCACGCCGGCCACCGCTGGTCCCCAGGGAGCCGGCACCGCCAGCACCCGCCAGCCGGCCCATGGCGTGCAGCACCGGGCGCCCCGGCACAGCCCGGGCAGGACGGGAGCTCGGGGGGGGAACCGTGTCGGCACAGGCCGGGCCCGGCTGTGGAAGGGTTTGCTTTCACCAAGTTGCTTTGTTTTTACCAAATCGGATTTTCAGCAGTAATTGCCTTTTTTTTTTTTCTTCTCAGGGAAAACATCATTTTCAATTGCATTTCTCTGGGTTTCCATTGAAAAATGAAAAGCAAATGCTCTTGCACGCTGGCAAAATGTGGAAAAATGTCTAGGAATATTTTTGTCCAAATGAAAACAGTTTCAGTTCTTTTTCAAGATCTCTTTTTTCCTGAAAAGAAACCACGGTTGCCTTCCCAGTTATTCTAGTTGGACTGGTTTCCAGACAGCCTTCCCAGTTCGGAGGCTGGAGTTGGGCTCGTGGTGCTGCGGGGCAGGCGGTGCGGGGCTCCCCACGGGGCCGTGGCCCCACGGAAGGACGGGGCAGGAGCGGGGCAAGAGCCGCCCGCAGCCAGCGCAGCCCCGCGCCGGGGCGCTCCGGCCTGGAGGGACCCGGCCCCGCGGCCAGGGCTGCTCCGTGCAGGAGGCTGGGGCCGGTGGCGGCATCCCCAGGGTTTTGGGGATGTGACCCGTACCCCAAATCGATGGGACGATTTGGGACCCAGGCACTGCACAATGCTGCCCAAAGCCCTGCTCCCACCCCAGGGTCAGACAGGGGCGCAGTGCGGGGGTGCCCAGGGACCCCTCTGCCAGCTTCGCCCCGTGCCAACGGGCTATCGGGGCGGGGAATCACCGCCCCGGCCCCAATTTTTGCCATGGGTTTGATTTGTGCCCTTCGCAGAGGAAGCAGCAGCCGGGGGCTGAGGGGAGGCAACAGGCGGACCCGGCGTATCCGGGGCTCCGAGCCAGCGCGGAGGACTGGGGTGTGGGACGCGGCTTCACACGGTGCCCGGCCGCCGCAAAGCGCCCGCAGGGGCCTGCTCCCGGCCAAAGAACCCCTGAATTCAGGGGGCCTCCGTCCCTCCGAAACACTCATTATCTGGAGGTTCCTGCTTCCAAGCCACCCGGGCGGGCCCGGGCCTCGGAGCCGGGTCGGGATGGAGGGGACAGACGGACGCAGGCAAGGCGGCTGCGGCTGCGGGAGCCGTTGGCTCTGCTCGCACCAGCGTCCCGCTGGGCCGGAGGAAGGGGAATACAAAACCCGACGTTAAACGTTATCACTGGGCTGAGATTTGGCTCAGCTTCCCGGCCCGCGATGCCGCCTTCCCCCTCCTTCCCGCTCCGGGCGTGCAGCCAGGATACCCGGGTAGGTGGGGAGCGCCGGCGCGGGCACTTCGGCGAGCAGCTGCAGGTCTCGGCTCAGTTCCGCGCCGCCGTTCCCCCGCCTGTGCGGCAGGGCCATGCACCTTCGCCGGTGCCGGGCCTTGCTCAGTGATGCTCCTGTCCCCGTGCTTGCCCAGCCGCACCCCGGGGGGCAAAGCGCCCAGCTGGGAGTGGGGTGCAAGACTCCATGTCCTGCCTGCACCCCAAAAGGCGCACGAATGGTGTTTAAAACCACGGAAAATCCCCCCGCCCCCCCCCGGGCGATGGCTCAAAGCCAGCACAAAGCCGTGCCTCAGTTTCCCCGCTCGTAACACAGGGAGGTGGTGATTCTCCTGAGGCTCCGCAGGGATGGGACCACAGGGACGGATCCTGCCTTTGGCCCCCAGCCGGCAGCCCGGGGCCCACAGAGCCCCTTTAAACAGCCGGGGGTTTGGGCTGAACCCCAAGGCAGCACCTGGGGAGCAGCCACTGGGAGGCTTCGGCCCAGCTCCCGCTGCCGGGGGGGGAGAAGGAGCGGCCCCCGTGCTGCGAGCCGGCAGGAGGATGTTTGCTGGCACGGTCACGTGGCTCCTGCCACATATTTACACACCAGAGCGAGCCAGCCCCGGTGACAAACACGGTGCCACTTGGGTAAACACAGCCCCTCTCAGGAGATGCATCCACGGCCACCATTGGAAGAGACCCAAGAAACAAAAAAAAGGGGGGAAAAGAGCAAAAAAGGGGGAAGAAGGGGGGGACACATGCCAAAAAATGCTAAAAAAAAAGGGGAAAAAAGCAAAAAAAAAGCAAAAAAAAAAAAAAAGCCAAGCAATTGCCTTAAAAAAATATTTTTTCCCCTCGTTTGCTGCAAAGCAGGCTGGGAGCAGCGCCGGGAGCCGAGCACCCCGTTCTCTGTGCTTCCTATAAAAAAAATAAAATAAAACAAAATAAGAAAGCAGCACCCGGCAGCCCAAAGTGGGGATACAAAGTCCACTTGTCACCCGCCGGCTGCACCCTCCCACCCCACAGCGGCAGCTGGGTGCGCGCGCGGGGCGGCTGGCACACAATAGGCGCTGTTGTTGGCGGGGCCGGGAGCTGGCCGGGGTTCAGGGCTGGGCAGAGCTCGTGCCAGCGGCCGAGGGCTGGCGTTGCTGGCGTTAACTCTCCAGGCCCTGCTCCGAGCCCCCCCTGTGCCAAACAGGGAGGGAACCGGCTGCCACATCCCCCCTCCCTGGCACAGTGCAGACTGGGGAAACTGAGGCTCGGGTGCCTTCGCCTGGGCAAGGCGTTGGAGGGGATGGGCTCACCCCCCCGCAGCCCGGGAACGCACCGCCCCCAGACCCTCTCCCTGCAATAATTTGGGGTTTAGGAGCCAAGTATGGACCAGGACCTCAAAAGGCCATTGCCCCCCGCACTCCCTCCCCAGGGCTGTCCAAGGCCCCCACCCCACTGCCCCCTCTGCCCCATCGAGGTGCTGGGCCCCCGGTGCTGCTCGACGCTGAATGGCACCCACCGCCCGCCGGGGCACTGCCGGAACGCAGCACGAGGGCGCTTGCTCCAGGGTGACGCCTTGCCTCAGGGACCGTCACAGCAGGCAGCACCCCCGTGTCCCCCGGCCACCACTGCATCCCCCAGCGAGGCCCTGGTGGGTCACACGGCATCCCTCGGTGCTGGCTCCATGTGCCGGGGCTGATGGTGCCTGGGGTGCCAGGATGGCACGGGTGGTCCCGCTCCCCCCCTGGGAGCAAAACACCGCAGTGCCAGGCGGGTGAGAGCGGCCCAATGCCCCGTGCCCAACGCTCTGGCCAACGTGCCCTTGGCCGAGCCAACGTGCTCCCCACTGAGCCAATGTGCCCTTGGCCGAGCCAACATGCCCTCCGCCGAGCCAACGTGCCCTTGGCCGAGCCAACATGCCCTCCGCCCAGCCAACGTGCCCTTGGCCGAGCCAACATGCCCTCCGCCGAGCCCCGGGGCCGGCGAGCGCAGCCCCAGCGCCAGCAGCTCACACAACTGCCGCAACCACAAAAGCCATTTTTTCCTCCCCACTCGGCCGAGCTGCCCGGTCCCGCTAATAAAAAAAATAATAAGGACATGGAAAATTCTATAATATCCCTTTCCAGCTTCTTGGATTTGGCTTTCGCTAATTTGAAGCAGACCCCGGAGGGGGGCGGGGGGAGTCAAATCAAACCAGGATCCCGGCACAGAAAGCCAGTTTTCACAAGAACACCCCAAGCCTGCACCCCCGACATCTGAATGCAGCAGGGAAGGGAGGGGGAAAAAAAAAAGTTTAATGTGTGCTTAAAAACAAACGAGCAGCGGTATCATTTTTAATTAGGAGCCTATTTTCAAAGCCCTTATTACTTACAGTACGCTCAGCATCCGAGTAATTTTCCTCTCTCGTAAAGTCGTGGCAGGGGAAGGGGGGAAGCAGCCCTTTGTGCGGCCGGGGAGCGTTGCGAGGCGAACGGTCGTGCCAATTTGTCTGCAGTAATTGGGTTAGCCACGGACGCAGCCTGGCGATGGGTTATGTGAGAAGGGACCCTTCGCCCGACATTACTTTCACACATGCCCCTGCTTCGCCTCGCTTCGGGAGGCATCTCTGCACTGGCACAACTGGAAGCGCCTTCTGGAAAACTAACAGAACCCGTCACCATTCCCTTCAAACTTTCTTCTTGCAAATCCCAGCCCAGTTTTCTCCTCTGGCAAACAAGACCCTCGGAGAAACCATTTCCTACTGCGGCAAGCACCTCATCCAAAGGGCTGCCCGAGGGGCCGGGGCCGGCACTGGGCACCCGCTGCGACGTGGCTGTGCCGGGAGGGTGACCCCCCCCCATGCCTGGCCCCATCACCCAACTGGAGCAACTGGGCGACAGCCACTTTCCGTCACTGCTGCCGGGGCATTTGGCCCCTGGTATTGCCCTGGAGCTCTGGTTCCCAATATTACATGCACCAAGAGAACAGGGGCTCGGGGCCGGGCATGGCCTCCCTGCTGCGGCCAGCGGCGAGGCAGCGGTGCCGGAGCCAGCAGCGGGAGCAGGTAGCTCGTTACCTCCCCGCGCTTCTGTTTGCTTTGGCAACTGATTAAAATTCCCCTACGATTCCTCTCCCCCCTCCCACTCGGGCTCCAAAATGCCACCACCAGCCGCTTTTGTCCTCCCCGGGCTCAGGCGACTCCTGGGGGGCTGAACCCCCAGGGGACGTGGGTGCCAGCTGGGCTCCAGGGCGCATGGCCCCCGAGTGCCTTCCCACACCCCCCCAGCCACTTTCACTTTCTGCTCCCCAAAGCCGGCAAGGCTTCCCTGCTCCTCCGCCCTCCCCCCCAGCAAAGCCGTATTTGGGGTGATTTTTGTCCTCCCCCACCCTTGGGTGCTGCTCCGTTGGCACATGGGTGTTTCGGGGCCCCCCCAGCACCGGGGTGCTGCTGGGTGCAGCGCGGCGGCAGCCCCTGCCCCCCCGTGTGCCAGCGCCGAGCCACCCCGCTGCGCCGAGGAAGCCACCAGGGTCCCGGCACCGAGAGGCTCCCGCACCCAAAGCCGAGCTCTGCCCGGGCGCCGAGGCCGGGGTGCGTCCCCCACGGTTCGGCAGCTCCGCTGAGTGGCAGGGGGACGATGGCAGGGGGACGATGGCAGGAGCCCCCATCTGCCGGGAGGGGAGAAAAAGCAAATCTGGATGCACTGGCACCGAACAAAGAGCCAGGGCCGCATTTCCCCCCATTCCTCCCGCTCCAGAAATTTCCCCGAATTCCCCGGCACCGCCATGACGGGGAGAGTGGCCGCACTTGATTTATTTCTTTTTGCGGGGGGTGGAGGGGGAAATAAAGTGAGGAAACATTTCCTGGTTGCATTTGGGGTTTGGTTGTCGGTTGGGTTTTTGTTTTGTTTTTTTTTAACGAGTGAAATTTCGGTGTTTGCCAGAGCTCCCGGCGCCTCCGTCCACGCGCGTCTGCAAAAACCCTGACGGGCTTTGCCCTGCCCGAGCCCCCGGGTCGGGGAGGGCAGCGGCACCGCGCCAGGGATTCGAAGGCGTTCGGCAGCCACGAGGCCAGCGCAGGCAGGGAAAAGGCAAAAAAGGCAAAACCCCCCCTTTTGGGGTAAAGAAACCCGGTTCGGGGTCGGTTCGGGGGAGATTGGCCCCGGTGAGGTTGGGCTTCCCGGGCAGAGCGGCGCGGGAGCCGGGGAAAGGGCTGCGAAGGGGGGGGGTTCTCACCGGCCGCGGCTCTTCGAGGGCCGGTTTCCAACAAATCCAGGGGGGAAGAAGGAATGGCTGAGCTGACGGAAAAAATACAGGCCGGGGGGAGGGGAATGGGGATTTATATTTATTTTTTTCTTACATCTAACCTGCAGCCAAACACACCCCACACCCCCCCCCCCCCCAAAAAAAGCACCACAGCAAAAATCCTAAACAGCCTTGAAATTCCTGCAGAATCATTCACAGAAATCCACTGGCAATTTTCAAACCGAAATCCCCCCCCTGTCAGCAACAATTTCGCCAGTCACAAACCTGCTTTATAAAGGAAAAGAAAAGGGGGGAAAAAAAAAAAAATCTTTTTTCATTGCACGTTTTGGCTTTGAATTGAGCCGGGCCCAGACCTCGGCCTGTTTGGGACCCCGGCCAAGAGCCATATGCAGGAATAAAGTAAATAAATTCTGGTCAAAACCAGAATATTCTCCTTAAAAGTTCCTTTAAAAGCAAAGAAAAGCAGCAACAAAACTGTCCCGACGCGGGTTATTTCCCTTTCGCTCCCTCCTCCTGGCGAGGGACGTGGCTCGGCGGTGCCGGCCGATCCCAGTGCTGCACCCGACAGAATGGGACCTTTGAGAAACCCCTGTGAAAATGCTAGAAACGAGCCCAGGAAAAAGGCTAACGAGGCTGGGGGGTATCACCCGGGGGGGGGGTGTTTTACACCACCCGGCGCTGCTCCACGGGTATCTGCACCCTCTCGGCTGAGCCCAAAAGTTGGCATCGAGGCGCCTTAGCAGCACAAATGAACCATGAAACGCTCTTTAGAAATAAAATCCAGGTTTTGGGGGGGGTGGCAAGCGCAGCTGCCTCGGCCGCGGAGCTGGGGCGGTGGCTGCCTGGCACCGTTTGGGGTGGTAGCGGGCAGGGGGTCCTGCCCCCCGGCATCTGGCTGGGTGGGGGGCACCCGGTGCTGGGGAACGTCCGGAGCCCGCCGCCGGCAAGGGATTTCACCAGCAAATTCCACGGGGGTGGGGGGGTGTGCAAATTTCCACTTGTTCCCAGCGCCGATGTCGGGAGCCTGCAAAGGGGCTGGGATATAAACGCGAGGGGTGAGACCAGGGGGCCTGATCCGGCCCCTCCGGAGCCGCACCAAACCCGGAGTAACCCAGCGCCAACCCCCTGGGCTCCACCCTTGCAAAAACCCGTCAGGAGGAACAGAACCGGACCCCAACCCTCCCTCGCCCCCCCGCTTTTTATTTTTTTATTTGAGGCAGCAGGGATGACCTGCACGGGAAAATTAAATTGGGTTTGGATTCACCCCCGCCTCGGAAGGCCGCTTGCAGGCAGCCTGGAAGTGAAAAAAAAAATGGATTATTGTATTTTTGGTGTTTTTCTGCCCAGGGTTGAGGCTGAGGTGGCTGCAGGGAACCAGGGCTGAGCTGAGCAGGGTGGGGAGGGCAGGGGGTCCGGTGGCTCCGTGGCTGGTGGCCTGCACCCCGGGGGCTAAGCCCCCACCCGTAGCAGCCACCTTCCGCTCTGTGCCGGCCCCGGCGGCGGCTGGGACCTACAGGTGCCACTCGCAGCGCCCAGGTTATTTCCAGCCCCGGGTCACTGCTGCTGTGGATCGTGCAGGATCAGTCCCTGGGCCCCTCACGGAGACGGGAGAAATGGGATTAATTTGAGGGGACGCAATGCGTGCCCGTGGGCCGCTGGAGAGCCGGGGGGGTCTCGGAGATGCAGCTGGCAGCAAACCCCAGCTTTGAATCATCCAGGAAATACTTTAACAGCGTTAGGAAAATAAATACGGACGGCAGAGCCCCGCTCCCCACCACCCCGCGTCCCAGGCCCGCGCAGAAGGGAAAATAAAAACCCAGCCCTGCTTCCCCCCCCCCATCACCCCATCGGCCGCCTTCATCTTCCTCGCCCACCCAGCGCTGGCCTCGGCAGCCTGGCACAGCCTGGCACTGCCGGGCAATCTCACGGCACCGGGATCGCAGCCGAACATCCGCGTCCTCCCCGAAACATGAGGAGCTGAGGCATCGCCACAGTGAAATGAAGCGCTGGGGGGGGAGGGGGGGGAGCTGCCAGGCAGGCACCGACAGCGGCCCTGGAATGGGTGAAAAATTGGGAAATTCTCCCCCGGGTTTGTTTTTGCACCGTATCTCGCCTGGTGTCGGGGAGAAAACGAAAACCACGTCCTGCGAGCAAAGTTGCCGCCGAGTTTACATTCCTGGAGGCTGATGGTGCGGGGACGAGGCGCGGGAGCTGCTCGCTTCAGCCGGGAGCCTTTTTTTGGGCTTTAAAAGAGGGAAGTGGCTTTGGGGGGGGGGGGGGGGGGGAGCAGATGGTGGTTAAAAAAAAAAACACCAAAAAAAAAAAAAAGTTCTAGAGCTTGTAAATATAAAGGATTTTTTTTTTTGATAGAAAGCGGGAACAAAATTAGATCTCATTTCCCTACGGTCGATCAGCGCCGTACTTGGGTGTCTGACAAACAGCTCGGGCGGCAGGAAAACACGACCGCACAAACGACGCCGTGCAGCGCCCGGCACCTCGGTACGCGCGGGGGGGGTCGCAGGCAGGGGGGAGACAGGGGTGGATAAAATCAACCCCTGGAGCAACCAAATCCCTGTTAAAATCAGGCTGATCCCTCATAAAAATGATCAGGGCTCACCGAGTTCCCCTTTCCCCCCCCCCCCCAAAAAAAAAGAAAAGAGGGAGAAAATGATGAAATAAACCCGCGGGGAGCGTCAGTGTAGCTTGCTTTAATTTTATTTAAAAAATACATAATAAATTATTTTGCGTAATATCTATCGCGCCGAAACCACTCGAGCACGAGACAGCCCGGGATCATGTCCCCGTTTGTTCAAGACTACGGAGCGCGCCTAAAAATACGGATGTGCGGCACAGGCTTCGCCCCTGGATAAACTGGGGGGAAAAAAATCTGATTTTTGTTGCCTTCCTATAGAAAAATGCGTTTATTGAAAGGATGAAACGCTTAAGGGATCACCCGGTAACAAGGGTTAAAAATACAGGTCCAGACACAAAGGGGGTCGATAGAACCGAAGGGGGGGCCCCCCCCAAGGCACCCTTCTCCGCTCCCGGGCAAACCCCCCCCCGGGGCGCTGCCAACTTTCCGGCGGGGCCCCCGGGGGGGGGGGACAGGGATGGGGCACCCCGCAGGGGATGGGGGTGGGGATGGAGGATGCTTGGGGGGGGGTGGCCGGAGCCTCGGGTGGAGGCAGGGGGAGGTGACCAGGGGACACGGATGGGGGTGTCCGTGGACCGGGGAGGGGGTGTCCGTGGACCGGGGAGGGGGGTGTCCGTGGGCCGGGGATGGAGTGCCCGTGGGCCCGGGAGGGGGTGTCCGTGGGCGGGGAGGGGGGTGTCCGTGGGCCGGGGAGGGGGGTCCGTGAGCCCGGGAGGGGGTGTCCGTGGGCCGGGGAGGGGGGTGTCCGTGGGCCCGGGAGGGGGTGTCCGTGGGCGGGGAGGGGGTGTCCGTGGGCCGGGGATGGAGTGCCCGTGGGCTGGGGAGGGGGCGAGCAGCGGGTGCGGGCGCAGCGGGGCCGGGGGTGCCCGCGGGCGGGTGCGGGGCTCCAGGCCGAGGCGCCCGGTGCAGGGGCGGGCGGCGGCCCGGCTGCCCGCGGCTCCTCCCCGCTCTGCGGTGGCTCCGCACCGGGGCCGCGCCCCCCCCCCTCCCCCCGCGCCGGGCAGGGCCGGGGGCGGCCCCGCGCCTCCCTCCGCAGCCGGGGGGGCCCGGGGGGGCCGCCGCGCCCCCGCCACCCCGCACCGCCGGGGGCCGCCGCGCTGCCGGGCGGCGGGGCCGGGCCTTCCCTCCTCCCCCCTCCTCTTCCCTCCCCGCCCCCGCACCGGGAGCGTCCCCTCCGCAGCGCCGCCGGTGCCCCGGGCGAGGGGAGGAGGCGGAGGCGGAGGCGGCGCGGCGGGAGGAGGCGGCGATGGGGCCGGGGCGCTGCGGGCTGCGAGGAGGAGCCGTGCCCGGCCGGAGTTGGGCTCGGCTGGGGGGGGGCGGGGGGGGGGCCCAGCTTGGCTTTTCCATAGGCGCAGTCCGGCCCTCGC